>JADKXX010010012.1:0-31307 GCA_017310255.1 Butorides virescens
GGGGGGAAGGTGGGCACTGGCAGAGCCACCCAGCCGTGCCCGGGCCCCCCGCTGGCTCCGGAGCCGCGTCTCAACGCCGGCGCATGCGGTGCTGGGGCTGCAGCGCAGTCAGAGGGAAGCGGAGCAGGTCGGGACGCCGGCTGACGTTTCCCCCCCGGTTAGAGACGACCAGAGGAGGCGGCGATGGCACGGACCGGGGAGACGCTGTCCCAAGCAGGCGTCCGTTTTTGGCTGCCTCCCGGTGCCCGGTGCGGCCCCGCCAGCAGCGCCCCAGCGCGGGCCCCAGCGGCGAGCTCGGCCCCACGGGTGGGATTTCCACCGCCCCTCCTCGGGTTTGTCTCTTCGTGAGTACAGATTTCAAGCCTTGCCACTGGAGTTTATGCAAGTAATTGCGTTGAGCTGGTATTTGGCTAAATCTAATGAAGCAATGATAAACAGCTCAGCGTTTTCTTCCCTGATGAATAATGAATATTAATTTGGCTGTCAAAAAAGAACCTCTGCGCATTGCAAAAGGTTGGAGTCCTGCGCCGAAGCCTGGGGAGGGGACAGGGGTGCTTGGAAAGGATGGCATTTTGGGAAAGCCCACGTCGCCTCCTGTACGTCCCCACTGGGGGGGGGAGCAGAGGCGGCTGCGTGCGGCCCCGGCGCGCGCCAGCACGACGCCCACCCGCGATGTGGCCGCGTGCCGAGGTTTTGCACGGGGAAGGAACAAGCAGACGGTGCTCAGCGTTTCGGGTTTGTGTCGCCTTTGCAGACAAGAGCAGACTTTGCTGTTGTAGGATTTGGCACCCAGGGCTTCTGTGGGCTACTTCCCTCCACATCAACGACCCCCCCGAACTTACAGCGTGCCTCCACGCCTCCCGGAGAAACGAAGGCGACCCCTGATGCTCTGTGCGATGCGCGACTTTTAATTGCTTTGCTCATCGCTCAATAGCTTTTTTTTCCCCCCCATTTTCTCAGCACAGGACCCAGGTTTTATCACTTTGCCGCGCGCCCTTGCGGCCGTTGTCGGGGACGCCCTCGCAGCTCAGCTTCCCCGTGCCCTCGTTACTGCGGCCGAGGCCGTCGGCGTCGTGACACACGGGGGGGTTGCGGCCCAATTAAGAGACGCCGAGGCTTTGTTTTTTCGGCCAGGATCTTGCTAGGGAGCGGGACGCGGGCCAGAACGCCGGCCGGGTGTGCAGGAAGAGCCGAGCGCCCCCACGCCTCTGGCTTCACCTACGGCGCGTCTCTGCGCGGCCCCGTCACGACGAGGTAAATCGCCACGGACCGTCTGCTGCGCCAGGCAGGATTTACAGCGGCGTAACGATGACAAATTACACAGAGGAATCACAAAACGCTGTGAAATCACAAAAAGCTGCCTGGTGCATCCTTGGAAAGGTTTCGAAGCGACCTGCCTTCAGCCGGAGGGGCTTTTCCCGGCTTTCCCTGCGCTCTCAGACCGGCTACAGCTGGAATTAACGCCCGCGGGCCACGGGACGGAGCTCTGGGAGCAGGCAGCGCCGGGAACATCGCCCTTCGGCACCCCGAGCCTCACCTGCAGCCAGACGAAGCCCCGGCGTGCGGTGGCGGGGCGCGGATTTTTGTGCCTCCATGGACAGAACCGTGTCCCAGGGAAACTCGTAAAGGCTGGGAGGTTGGAAAGCGTTCCCGAGTAAACGCTCACCGCGTCGCAGAGCCGAGCTGCCCCGAGGGCGAGCCCCGCCGCGCTGCTCGCCATCCTTTCCCATTTTCAGTCCGACCACAAAGCGGAGGTTGGGCGAGGAGCCGCTGGATTTTCGGTGTGAAGCAGAGAAAAGGTTCCCGGAGCCGGGGAGGAGCCTTCGGCACGCGGCGATCGGGGAGCAGCGGGGTTGTGTGGATGCTCTTGCCCCGTCTCCCGAAGCTGCTGCATTAATGCTCAGGGACCATCACACCCACCACACAGCTCGTTATGCTCCATAAAAATGTAACAGCAAATGAAATGTGCTCTTGTGGGTAAATCGATATTGTTATTCTCCTTTGGCAAACTCTGAAATCTATTGTTTTCATAATGAAACCCATCGTGGCAGAGCACCGGCGTGGGGGAGAGGTGGAAGGAAACGGGATGGGAAGGAGCACGCGACCTCCTGCCGCGGGAACCCCGGGGCTGGGGTCACCCCCACGGTCCAGCATCCCACGGGATGCTCCTGCCACTGGCCCCAGCCCGCCCTGGCTGTGGCTCGGGGGGGCTCAGCCCCGCTCGCCCCAGCTCCCCGCCCCACACGGCCCCCGGGCTGCGGTGCTCCACGCTGCTCCGAGTGGCGCCTCGGCGCTGGCATCGTGTTCATCTGCTGCTAACTTTAACCGGCACGTGGGCTGCAGCCAGCGCAGCTCGCACATGATGCGAGGGAAAACGTGCGGCTCCTCCTGGGGAGGGGGCGGCCGTGAAAATGAGTCCCCCCCGGGTGGGCGAGGGGAAGCGAGACCCAGGCGGCCGCTGCGGGGCACCCGGCCGTGCCCGTGTCGGGGCCCCCCGGCAGGACCCCCGCACGGTGGCAGGCAGGCTGCGGGGTAGCTGCCAGGCTGGCTCCCTCCAGCGCGCCGCCGGCCGGCACCCCTCTGCCGGAATTGAACCCCCACGTGCCCCGCCACTGCTCTCGGCAGCCCTGGTGGGACGCGCCGAGGGTCTCGGGGGCGCTGAGCACCAGCAGCCCGTGGCCCAGGCTGCGCCGGGGGCTGGGGAAGCAGCCTGAGCACAACGGGAGACCCCGGCTGTCCCCCCCCCCCCCCGGCGGCGCAGCGGGGACGGGGCTGCTGCTGCGATGCGGCTGGCGCTGCGTGCGTTCGGCAAGGCCGCCGCGACGCCCCGGAGGGAGCGCAGGATTGCGCCCGGGGGGGTGCTGGGAGGGGACTGGAGAGACGCGGCAGGGCTCGCTGTAAAAGCCAGCTGCTCAGTTTTGTGTTTGGCAAAAGGAAGCGGCTCCGGCGTCTGCCTGAGAAGGTGCCCAGGCTGGCGGGGCGAGGGCTGGGGAAGGCGGGGGCTCCCAGCACCCAGCACCCCCCTTCCCCTTCACCCCGACGCAGCTCAGCGACCACGGGCGTCAAGGTGAGGAGAAGCGCCGGCGAGGGCACCCGCTGGCGGGCTTAAAACACTTCAACCCCCAAAACCATTTGCCTGGGTTACTGCTCTTCATGCCCCCCACCCCAAGCTTCCCAGCGCCGCCGCAGTCCCCGCACTCCGGCACTTCAACCCCGCGCTCCTCTCCGGAGCCGGGCTGCGGCAGGGACGCGTGCGGCTGCTGCTCTGCCACTTACGGTCACGACTGAGGATTGCTGAGAACAAAACCGAGGGGGGGGGCGGGGGATTCTTGCCTGTGCAAATACAGCGCGCATTCGGATTCAAATAAAATGACAGCAAATGGAATCTGCAGCATTGGAGATAGGAATGGTAATGAGCTTTAACAGTTCGCTTTGATTCCCTCTGCTGAAATCGGCTCCGGGAGGCCGATGTTGTCCTGGGGAGGCGTCAGATCCCCGGCCACGCACCAGGCAGCTTCCAGGGCACGGGAACGGCGCTGCCGCCGCCGAGCATCGCGGCCGTGGGGAGAACGGAGAGCCACGAGGGGCGGCCATCGCAGCAGCCCTGCCGTGAGGCCGGCTATCGATCGTTAATACGCCTCTGATCAATACGCCGGGCGCAGCCGAGAGCTGGATTGATGCTACGGGGGTGCGAAGCATCCATAAAATTGTTATCTGCGTATTCGGGGAGGGCGAGCTGCTCCTCCGCTGCTGCTCAGCTGGGCGGGGGGGGGATGTGTCCAGCCAGAGAGCGCGGGAGCCGACCGACACGGCGTTGCGCTTGGGACACGCGCGTCACGCCAGGCACGTGCTTACGCGCAGCTCCGGCGCCGTGCCCGCTCCTGTCACCAGGGCTGGGGCTGACGGGGCAGGCACACACGTGACCCCCCCCAGCGCAGAAACCCAGATTTGTCATCTTCGGGTCTCTGACAGGAAAGCACGAGCGGTCTCGTGACCGCCATCGCCGATAACCGATGGATGAACGACCTCGGGTGACCAGCCACGCGCACGGGCGCAATGGCGGGGCTGGGCAGGCATCGCCCCCGCGGGCGCAGGGCACCGGCACCCCGGGACAGGGCCGGGCAGCCACCGGGCAGCCAGTGCCTCGCTCCACAGCCACGCCACCGCCACAGCGGGGCCGGGGCTGCCGGCAACGCGGGGCCAGCACAGCCCGGGCTCCGGCTGCGCCCACACGCCCCGGCGAGCTCCGTGCACCTCAACGAGCTCCGTGCGCCCCGGCGAGCTCCATGCGCTCCCGAGCGGCCACCCGGGTCAGAGAGTAGGAGGAAAACTCGAAATCATACTTTTTTTTTTTTTTTTGGGCTCTGCGAGCTCAAGGGCGAAATCTGAACATCAGAGGCAGGGAGACGTATTCCTGGGCTGATTTGTGAACATCTTGTCGAGACGTCTAGGATCAGATCTGAAAATATTTTAGTGATGCAGAGAGTGATTCAGAGAGTCATCTGGGTTATCCACCCCTCGCTGAGGATGTGATTGAAATGTTTGTGGCTGAGTATCATGCAGGAAGAGCAGAGCAGTCATACCCGGCATATAAACTGGCATGTTTATACCCCAGGATCGCCTCGGCCGCGGAGCGAGGCTGAGCGCCGCGTTCATCATCTTCATCCACGCTCCCGGGGCTGCTGCGGGGCTTCCTCGCTCGGTGCCGCGCCGGGGTTTAACCTGGCGACACCGGGGGACGGAGCCCATTCCCCCGCCTCACCCACGCGGGTCGGGCCAGGAGGGACGCGATGCTCATGGGAGGTGCTGGGGATGCCCCGGGGAGAACCCGGCCCCCCGGTTTTTTACACCAAAAATTGTAAGCACAGGAGGTCAGCTTCCCAAGCCCGTGGCCCCGGGGATGGAGGGAGTGCCGGGGGGGACGGAGGGAGCGCTGGGGGGGACGGCTGGCCCAGCTGGTGCCCCAGGTGCCCCCGCCACGGTGGGTGTCCCGGCTGCGCGGTGGGGTGCGGGGGGGCTCTGGGAGCGGAGCAGCCCCCCCCCCAGGTAGCTCCAAGCCCCTTTTCCAGCGGCTGCAGTTTGCCGCCCGGCTGCCGGCGTGCTCAGATGAAAAAGCACGTCGTTTCTTCCCTCCCCAGCTAGCCAGCTGCCCAAAGACAAATTGTCCTCCCTTGGGGTGCACATTATAAATGCTTAAGCAAATTAGCCATAAATAGAAAATGTAGCATATGGGTCTGTAGATAATGTTTCATTATAAATTATCATATTCTCCAGGGAGATACGCCTCTTCCTTCACACCAAAGACTTTGTGTTTCTTCTTCTGTGCAGATTTCCAGTTTCTTCTTCTTTTTTTTTTTTCCCTTTGGTAACTCTTTCTGACAACGATTGGACTCAGTAGTTGATTTCCTGGGTGCGGAAATTGGGATGTGAAACTCGCTTCTGCTGCAAATCCTCTCGGATTTAATACTTTCTCATTAAAAAAGAAAAGAAGTTAATGCAGTTCTGATGAAAGGTGTCTGAGCGAAAGCCCTGACGATTAAAGGTGGCTGTTTATCCCCCCAACGGTTACAAGGCTTAGCCCTGCCTGCGACGCCCGCTCCTGCTCGGCTGCGCCCAACGCCGGCAGCGAGGCCGCACCACGGTCCCAGTTCTCGGCCAGATTGAGATGGAGCCCCTTCCAGATCAAGAACGTCCATGAATTATTCCCTCTGGATGGCAGATCTCTGAAGTTCCCTTCTTCTCCCGCCGGGGCTGAACCACTCCAGTGGGCTTTGCCCTGCGCAGAGCCTTCGCCTTGGATGCCCCTCCATGACCCCAACGCCCTTCAGCCACCACGGCCCATGGCCAGCAGCACCAAGCGCCTCCCACCTCGCGGAAGCCCTTGAACCCCTGCTGTTATTCATCCAGCTACCGAGTCCCCAGGCGGTCCCAAGTGCATCTTCCATGCCTTGAACCTGTTGGGTTTTTTTACTAAACAGTTCCATAGGTTTTTTCCTCATTGAAGCAAGTTCTCAGTGGCCACCTGGAAGCTCTCAGCTCACCCCGGGAAGGCGTTTGTCCCCTTGCGGAAAGCTCCCGGGGCTGGCGACCTGCTGCGGCCTTGATCATCGCACGGGCGGCAGCAGCAAAGAGATTTTTTTGCAGAAAAATGCATCTGTAAGCACAGCCTTTACAGGCAAAAGCCCCAGCGTGGCAAGCGGTCTTCTAGAGGCACGCGTGGTGCTGACGGGTGCACTGAACCGCTCCGAACCACCTCGGATGAGACCGTTATAGACGGAGGCGTTCCTGCCGTAATCGCAGGAATCTTGGCACTTGCACCCTGAAGCTAATTGATGCCATCAAAGCGCCGCGCGAGTCCTGATTTTGGTAGTTAGAGTCCCACCTGGCGTCCCTGCCGCTCAGCAATCACCGCAGACTTCGGGGAAGGAAAACGTACACAGCAGCATCTGTTGCAAGGCAAATATTTGGGAGGATGGCGGCAGCTCGCCCCAGAGGCGCTTCCCAGCCCAGCCGCGGCTGTAACGGCATCCGCTCGCGGTTCGTCAGCATCCTCCCGGGGCCGCTGCGGGATTTCTGCGCCCTGAGAGCGGCCGGGTGGCACCCAAGGGTGCTGGAGGTAGCTCGGCTGGTTTTTATTAAGCGTCCCCGAGGCGTCCCCTGGCCCCGGGTGCCAGCGTGGGAGGCACCGCGGTGCCACTGCAGCGCCAGGGCTGCGACGCAGAGACTGGCTCATTTGTGAATGCTTTGGGAAAATAAAGCAAAACCAAAAGAGGCGAGCGTGCAGAGGAGCCGTGAGTGGCACCCACCACCAGGCGAGGCCTTTCCAGAGCCCCGGGCGAGCCCCCGGGCAGAGGGAGGGATGCTCGCAGGACCCCATGGGCAGAGGGAGAGATGCTCTCGTGAGCCCCCGGGCAGAGTCAGCCTCCTTAGCAAGTTCCCTGGCAAACTTCAAAACCAGAAGGAAAAACCCGTCCAGGTTTAGCCGGCATTTCCCGCTCGCGGCGAGCGAGCCGTGCCCTCGCCGGGGGCGTTGCTGCACAGAGCGGGGCTGCGGGCGCTGGAGGTCCGGCCTCGCCCCCCGCGGGGCGCCCGCGTCCCGGCACTGGGGATGGAGAGGACCCGGCACAGCCCCTCTCACCCTTCTGATTCTCCGTCATCGTTCCCGTGGGAAGGTGCCCGCCGCCCCGAGCTGTCCCTCCCCGGGATCCCCCCTGTCCCCCGAGGCTTTCCCACTGTCCCAGATTCTTGCAAGAAGCGCCGGCCGGGGTAGCGCTGACAGCAGCGGCGCCCCCATTAAATTTACTTTGCGATCCGAGCCGGCCACAGGTTCGCCAGCGCTGGGAGGCAGCGGCTGCCACGTCTCGCAAGGCTCGGAGAAAATTTCTGCCCCATGAAATATTTACCTTTCCTCTGTGGCGGCAAATTGAGAGGTCGAGCCGAGCCGCCCCTTCCGCGTCCCCGGCTGAGAGATGAGCATTAAGCAAATCAGCTTAGTCAGTTAAAATAAATAACAACCCGAACTTATCCCTGCCAGCCACAGAGCTTTGGCTTATTGTTCCAGTCAAAAAGTAATTATCACCCCGAGGCCTCGGGGAGAAAAAGGGGGGAAGGAGCAGAAAAGGCAGAGAGGAAGGCGCCGCAGCAGCCGGTTCCCCGGCCGGCTCCGGGAGCTGACGCAGTTTTCCAGCCAGCACCGGGAATCGGCGCGCTGCCGAGGGAGGGGGTCGTGAGGGACCCGGGCGTCCCGGCTCCCTCCTTCGCCCCTCGGCTCCCTCCTTCGCTCCTCGCCAACTCGGTGCTTTTATAGCCTCGAACTTGTACTTTTAAATTTATTTTTTTTAAGTCCGTGGCTAATCTTTCATGCTGCGGCACGATGCGCTCCGTGTAACGAGGTGAGCAGACGCAAAGGCAACCTTGAGCGCGGGGCAGCACGAGCCAGCACCAGTCAAACCCTCCCAGCACCAGTCAAACCCTCCCAACCAGCGGGGTTCGGAGCCCCAGTCCCGCGGGGAGCCGGAGAGGGGGGCGATGCTCGCCGGGCGGCGATGCCCTTCGCACGCGGGGTTTCAACCAGGTGGGAAAATGAGGCAAAAGCCGCCCGCTCCGCACGCCGGCGATGAATTATCCACACCCCCCCCGGCAGCACGTGCGTGCAGGAGGGCTGCCCAAATATTAAGCAAAGAGCAGGGCGGTGGCAGGGCCGCGGGCCCCCTCGCGCCGCCGTGGGCCCCCTCGCGCCACTAACGAGCAGCGCGGCTGCGAACTCTGCGTGTGCCCAGGGCGCCCACCCCGCACGGCGCGGCAGAGCACACACAGATGACGCCGTTTCTTCAGGCCTCTCATTTCACATGTCATTTTTTCTATATAAGTATAGGTTTACATGAGAGGTAATTATCATCCTTTCAAAGCGCTTCGTGCAGAGTAAAATGAGACGGAGTATTACATTTGTAATATAATCGTAAATAAAAAGGGCCTTAATAACCCCCAATTAGCACATTAAAATACATCAAGGGCTTGTTTTGTCACTCGGGTGTAAACAAGACCTCCAGGAACACCTTCTGCCGCCGACACGGCACCGGCGGTCTCCCTTCCCGAGCCAAGTGACGCAACACCCTTAAAACCAGCTATTAGTCGGAGGCAGGCACGGCTTTTCCACGAGGATGGATTAATCACGGGCGACTCCGTTCCCTCTGCCGAAGCCTCTGGTGCCAGGCAGGGAGGGGAGGAGCGGGGGGCGCAGCCGGGCTGGGGGAGCGGCGAGCGGGGCCGAGGCAAAGGGGCGGCGTGAAGACGGGGAAAAGCAAAGAGCAGGAGCCCACCTTTGCTCTTTGGCGCCGAAAGCAGCGGCAGAGGAAGGGCGTCCTCTCCCAGCGCCTCGGAGCGGGCGACAGCAGAGGCGGGGGCCACCCCCCCACCCCGGGACAGCGCCCGATGGACGCGCGCCGGCCGCCGAGCGGGAGACGCCAACTTTTCTGTGGATTGCTGCAAGTGCCGGGAAGGCGAACGGGCTTAGGCCTTTCCCAAAGCCGTGATTGCCATCCCCCGGGGAGACTCATTTTCAAATGATCTTGTTAGACATTGTTAGGAATTGATATATTTGCATAGCATGAATGTTAAAACTCAGAAAGAACTCAAATGCCAATTAGAACCATGGTGTTTTTTTTTTCCCCCTAATTAATCAGTCATAAAAGAGCAGCTCCAGGTGTTTTTCCCTGACTAAACACCAGCAGAAGTTGATCGTTATTAATCTTGATGACCCAAGTGTCATCACCATATGCAGATTTTTTTCCAAGGTGATGGAAGACTGGAAACAACTCAAGACGCGCGGCAGGAGCGCGGCAGCCCCCTTGCCAGGATCGGGCCCGGGTCTGGGGACCAGCGCTGGGAGGACGCCGCAGGGCCACCACCGCCAGCCCTTTATTTCCTTCCCGTTTAAAACCGCACCGGAATTTTCTGTTCGTTCACTCCAGTTTTTGCCTTCTTTTATCCTGGTCTGCAGAACGGGCCTGGGGAAGGGGTGGCGATTGATTATTTTCTCTTGCGATAGAGATGCAATCTCTTGAGAAAACAGCTCCACGGCCTCCCCAAAGCCGCCCTTTGGGGTGCTGACCCTGGCAGCAAATCCACAGCCCGTTCAACGTCTCGGCGAGCCCTGGCAGCCTGCGCTTGCTCGCTGGTTCGGGTCGGACCCAGACCGCTCTTCCGGACATGGCCCCCATCCTCCTCGCTGGGCTTCAAGTCGCAGAGGAGTTGCTGGGGTTTCCCGGCGGCTCCGCCTCGGTGGGCACCGGTTACGGTGCGAAGGATCCTCCCGGCACCTTGGAGAGGAGCGGGCGTGCAGGGCTCACGGGCAGCCCCCCCGTGCCCGCAGAGCTCGGGAAATGCCGTGCCGGCGGGGACCGAAGGGGCGGCTCAGCCGTGCGGCCACCCCAGCCTGGCGGCAGCCGGGGAAGCTGCTGCTCCGCCGCGAGCCCGGCGCCTCCAGCCGGGTGCCAGGGCATGGCCGAGCTGCTCTGAGCCCCCCCCCGGAGCAAAGCCATCAGCTTCATGGTGATTAAATCCCCTGCAAAGCCATCAGCCTCACGGCGATGAATTCCCCTGGGAGAGGGCAGGGGCAGCGCGCCCCGGGGCCGGGATGGGGCAGCGGCACAGCCCCCACCCGGCCTCCCGCCCGGAATAACGCGTGCACGCCGCCCGCCCCGATTAGCAGCACCCGAGCTGTACATCCTACTACAGATGATAATTAAACCCCCAAACCCCCAAACTAAAAATACCTTCCCTGGGGAGAAGCACGGGCAGAGTTAGAGCTGGTAAGGCAGAGAGCAAGGAAGGAGATGAAGACGACGACTGTCCTTCGACTTAATAGGTGGCGTTTCAGATATGCAGATTTTCAATACGCTTTTGAAACTCTCTAATAAAAATACTGTTAAATATTAATTATATTGCTATTTATAAACGTATACATAATTAATAGGAATAATTAATGTAGCGAGGATCGGTTAAGAACTTTCTTCTAAAGCTCTGAATAGCGAACCATCGCTATGTTTTGCTGTGAGAAGGGCAGAAATGCACCGGGGCGGTTTTACACGATGGAGACCGGGGGAAGAGGCTGGGAACCAGGCGCAGCAGGGAGGGGTCAGCACGCCTCGCCCCACCGAACCCGCGGAGGCTTTGGGCGCCCCGCTGCCTCCGCACGGCCAACGCCCTGGGAAGGAGCCGCTGTGGGCACAACGCCTCGGATCGCATCGCCAGAGCCCCGCTCGAGGGTCACCGAGCTTCGAACCGCGTCCCCCGGGAGCGTCCCCCGGGGAACGGCGCTGGGGCAGTGCTGGGCGCGGGATGGCGGCTGCTGCCCATGGAGGAGCTCATCGCACCTTCCCCTTGGCTTCAACCGCAGCAGCTGAAGATGCCTCCACTTAAATCCTTAAGCCACCTTTTTTTTTTTTTTCCCTCCTCCCCTCCATCCTTCTTAAAAAACCGGGAATAACTTACGGCAGCCCCGGGCAGGAGCAGCGCCCTCCCGGTGGGGCACTGGCAGAGCTCAAAGACCCACCAGGGGCTGGGGACAGACCCCGTGCGGCGTGGGAAGCTCCTGGAGATGTTTAAAACGCTTTGCTGCTTGGCCCCCGTCGGGTGAGGTTTCCCGGGAAGCGGACGCCGGGCTGTTTGCTTCCGGAATCGGTGACCTGAAGGGGAAACGCCGGGGCAGGAACGCGGCCTGAGGAAGACTGGGGAACACGGGGATGAAGGGGGGCGCTTGACGTGATGCCCGGCCTCGGGAAGCCAGCCGAGAGGCTGAGCAGGGTCGCTTGGTCTCCTCCGTGGGCGTTTTTGGGAGCCTTCGGGCAGACGCCAGCACCACATCCCCGGGGGGCGAGGGGCCCAGTGGTCCGGGGGGCTCTGCCCGCAGGATTGCCGCAGCCTTTCCGTGCGGCTTTGGGAGGCTTTCGCCCTGCAAGCGACGCGGATCACACATTCTCCTTTCCAGGAGAGCGCAGTACATGCTTTTTCACTTAGTCCAAAGGCTTTTCTTCCTTAAAAGCGAGATCTGCTCCAAGGGAACAACAAATCCCAAATAAGTTTTGTTTCCAAATGCTCTTTTATCCCTGCTTGCTCTGTCCCGAAAAGCCCCCGGCTGGTTCTGCTCGCTTGGTCTGCGTTTGCCGATGAAGGCGGCCATCCAGCGCCGACGGCGGCCACCTAGCGCCGACAGCGGCCACCCAGCGCCGACAGCGGCCACCCAGCGCCTGCTGCGCCCGTCACACGGCTCCCGCCGGAGCGTAGCTGGGCCCCCGGCTGCCTCCGCTTCCAGGGAAGGCGTTGTGACCTCCTGCTGGGGAAACGGCATCCGTGGGAATGGGCTCCAGCTGGAGCCTGGGCGTTCAGCGCGAGTAACGCTGGCGGCATCGTGGCGCCGGCCCCGTGGCGGTGGTCGGGGTCTCGGCTCCCGCCTGCATTTCGGGCTGGCACACGGGGGGGATGAGCACGACCCTGACCGTGCTGCTGCCCCAAAGCCCATCCAGCCGGCACCGCTCTTGTGGTTGAAGCCACTGATGGTTTCTGCACCCGACGCCGTACAGGGAAGAAAAGCGCCGCAGCGTGCCGGCAGGCGTTAACCTGCGCTGCGCATCGGCGTGTTCCCCGCCGTCACCGCCGCCCCGTTCCCCGCCGTCACCCCCGCCCCGTCTCCTCGCAGCTGGCGGGGCTCGGCGGGGACCCCCGCACCGGCGGCAGCAGCCAGAGCCCCCCTCGCCCCACTCTTTAGGCAGGTCCTGGCGGGAGGCTGGGCCCCGCTCCCCCATCAGTCACCGTGAAAAATGAAACTTTCCAGAACTTTTGCACATTAGAGAGGTTTGCAGTTTGGTTTCCCAGCTCGCTTGCTTTTTAAATGCATATCGTGACTGATTATGTCACAAACCGAACGCTCCGAAGGTCTGTAACGTTCCAGAAGATTCATGGCGTTGCTGCCCCGTGGTTTTTGAGGAGGAAAGTGTATTTGGTTACTGCGCTTCCAGTGGAAGACAGAACCTCACAGCCAATTCCCTGGAACGGCTCTTCTGTCCTAAGGCACTTACCCAGGGTTGCTGCTGCTCCGCTAGCACATTACCATATAAAAGGAAAAAAAATGACCTTAAAATTCGGCCATCTGTCTCTGGTGGGTTTTCCTTTGGTTCCCAGGCAGAAGGAACAGAGGCAGACAGACCTCCCCCGGCCCCCGCGACAGAGCCTGAGTTATTCTGGCTGCCCGGCTACCGCTGCCAAAAATCTCTGCCTGCGTCAGTGCCCGAGCATCTCTGCATCAGCACGGCACGCAGTGCCCTCTGCGGCTCCGTGCCCGCACGGGGGGGGCTCCACGAAGCCCAAGGGGAGATTTTTCTCCCGACTTTGTGGACTCTGGACTTGCCCAGACCCCGGGCTTGGCTTTGGGACGCGGTCACGGTGCCAGGCAGGAGGCGCAGCCACGTCTCGCCCGCTCCCATCCGCCCCCCCAAAGCCCCGGCGAGCATCCCTGCGTCCCTGCGGGCGCCTCTCTTCTCACAGGGGCTGTCGAGGGAGCGGGGCGCCAGCGCTGCGCCGAGCTCCTGGCTCCCGAAGTTAGAGGCGGTGGATCCCGAGTCAGCACAAAGGCGTCCGCAGCCGCCACGCCGCACTGTGCCGCAGCCGGTCCCGCCGGCCGAGCATCTGCCCGTCCCCGTCCCCGCGGGGCGCGTCCCGAGCGGGAGGCACGCTGTGCCGCAGCAGCCATCACCGCTCCCTCCTTCTGATCTCCGTCCTCTCTTCCTCCAAATGTTGCGGGCGATCAAAACTGGGTAATGAACGAGCCGTCAGCATTTGTGCTCGAGATGGATTAAAAAAGGTTAAAGCAAACCAGATCAAACCATCCTTTATTCTACAGCCATTTCCCAAAGTAACACGTTAGCCCTAAGGTAAAAATCAATGTTCAAAGCCTGTACCAATTTTCAGAAAGATAAATGCCGCGTTTAATACTTTGCAGCGATGATTGTTCAAGAGGCCGTCCTTGGTGTATACGAGACGGCACCGGCACTTCCCAATTAACGCCTCTGCATCCGCAACGCAGCCCCCGGGCGGGCGCGCTTTGAGGAGCGATGCTTTGGGAAGAGGTAGGACGGGCCCCCGCGAGGACGCGCTTTAAGACGGTTTGCCCTGACGCTTCCCGTCCCAGCCGACGCTCCGGGTTTGTGAACCCAGGTTTCCCCAGGACGGACGCAGGGAGGAGCAGGAGGAGCCCGGCTGAGACGCTGGTCCCCGAGGATGCCCCCGAGGATGCACCGAGCACACATTGCTGGGCCCCCAACCCCATCGGAGGGGCTGTGCTGGGACCAGCGCAGTGCCGGGGTGTTGCTGAAGCTGAGCATGTGCCAGTTTTGGGGACCTTCTCAGCTCTTTAAACCTGGAGGGAGGGGAGGGAGGCAGCACATAGCTTTGACATGCAAGGAAAAGACAATTTTTGTCCGAAGCAGCCTTTCCATATTTTTAAAAGGCGAGACACGAAGGCTCGCAGCGGAACCGCGGCGTTTCACACGATTCGCAGACGTCGTTCATTTGGGTGCCACCAGAAACGCGTTCGACATCGCCTGCCCGCAGCCCTGCCCGCAGCCCTGCCCGCAGCCCTGCCCGCTCGCACCAGCAGCCAGCGCCGGTTCAGAGCAACGATGCCAGGTCCGGGGGGGCCGGTCGC
The DNA here is from genome assembly GCA_017310255.1 of Butorides virescens. Taxonomy (NCBI): domain Eukaryota; kingdom Metazoa; phylum Chordata; class Aves; order Pelecaniformes; family Ardeidae; genus Butorides; species Butorides virescens. The sequence goes on from JADKXX010010012.1 coordinate 14,201, forward strand.
ACGCCCCCGCGCGGTAACCAGCTCCCCACCGCCGCTCCACCAGCCCGGGGCAAATCCCACCACGCTCCGGCGCAACGAGGATGTGGTTTAGCTTTGAACGCAGCTCCGACTCGGCACAGAAACGGGACGCCGTAATTAAAAAGCCTTTTATCATCGCCGGCTGCTGCGGCGAGGCGCGCGCTGGGTGTCCTCCGTTCCCTGTCGCCCGGGTGTCTGCTCAGAAGGGAAGGGGCACAGATTCCTGCTTCTTACTACTTCGCAAGTGCTAAAGGTCTAATTCCATATTTGCAGACATTTCCCCGCTTCGGGTGGCCTGAAGCGCCAGGGAGGAGGAGGAGGAGGCGGCGGTGGCGGTGAAGCAGAGCTCGGGTGCTGTGCCACACCGGGGCGAGCCCGCCCGCCCTGCCCGAGCTCCCGCAGGCACCGGCTCCTCCGGAGCAGCCGCGGGGAGCCCAGCAGAACCAGGGCAATAACCCCCCCTCCAGCCCCCAAACGCCCTGCCCGGCTGGCCACGCGTCTGCCGAGCTAAAAGGACTTTTCTCCGGATGGATCCCAAGTACAATAATTGTATTTGCTGTGATAAAAAGTTAAATCGCATAAAATTAATATTGATTTAAATGAAGCCATTTATCTGCTGTCACTTTTCAGCCCCACAATACAGCTCTTGCTCCAGTTACTGCGTACAAATAAAACCACACACTGAAATCCCAGCTCCTTTTCTTGCTTTGGTTTCCCCCGTCCCGCTGGCCTGGGAGGGGAGGGGGCAGCGCCTGAGCCGGCTCCTCTTGGGCTCGTCCCGAGGGCCAGCACGGGGACGATGCCTTCCCCACCCGGGGGGGCCGCGGCACGGGGTCCAGCCCAGGACCTTGGCGGGGAGGAAACACCGGGCAGACCCAGCTCCATCCGCGGATTTCAGAGCCTGGGATTGCCGCAGCAAGCCCCCAGGGCCAGGGGCTCCCAGCTCAGCAGGAATGGGGAAGGGTCCCAGGCTTCAGCGGGACCGGGGAGGGGAGGGAAGGAGAGCAGGGGCAGGGTGAGGATGAGTTCTGTCCAACCCAGCATCGCTCTCCCATCACGTTCAGCGGCGCTTTACAGTGCTTGGTCTGAAGCGCTGTTCCGTGCAGGAAACTCGTAAAGCAACACGATCCATATTTATTATCTCCTCATGATTCCAAGTTAAATATTCCCATTTTGCAAGCTTAAGAGAAGGGAAAAAAGGTCCGTGCTGCCGCCGCCAGCTCCGCCAGCGGATCGCACCCGGGGTCCACAGGCCACCCGCACAACGAAGAGGCTGCGGCCGAAGCCTCCGATCCCTGGCTCGGTAGCTGATCAGCACACACAAAATTCCTTTGGAACGGCACGAGGCTGCAAACGGAGCCGAGGGAAGCCAGGAACAAGCACAGCTTAATCTGGAGACGTTTTGCCCAGTTATTTTCGATTGCCTTCCCCGTCTGCCCTCAAACCCTGCGGAGGGGCAAGAGCTTTTTATTGACCAGATAGATGGGCTGTAATCTCTCTGGAAACACACTTTAAAGGCATTTTAAAATCGGGATTATCTCCGTCAGTAGTCCTTAATGACTCCTTGGCAGCTGTTACCATGCTTATGTAAATATCGTGAGGGAATATTTAAGGTTTATTAAAGAGAAATGTACTGGGCTGTCCATAAAGTACCGGCTGTCTCCATGAGCCCTGCTGCACACGTTGGCTCCCGGAGCCCAGCCGCTGCCCCCCCCCGTGAGCCGGTCCAGCAGCCCTCCCCTCCGCAGCGCTCACGCCAGCGCAGGCGAATGCCGGCGGCACCCTCAGAGAGGTGCGAGGTCTGGAGGAGACCTGCACCCGGGCGCCATCAACATGTAGCAATAACGTCCAAGTAGGAGAAGGAAAAACCCAAGAAAGATGTAAGAAAATGTGATAAAATTCAATATAAATTAATATTCCAGGCTAGAACAACACGCACCTACCTAGGCATGAGTGCTACCAGCTCTGCCTTTGCAAAGCTGGGGAGCACGGGGCAGTCGCACGCCCTCTAACAAGACCCCGAGCCCGCCAGAGCAGCCGCACACATGAGAAGTCTTTGGCATTGAGCCTCTGGCCTCGTGGGGAGAAAGCCAAATTAATTCCGATTAATCTTTGCTTGAAAAGCCACCTCTCTGCAGATTGGAGCAGCGAATGGGTGAGAAGAGGAGCACCATGAGCTTCCAGAACCTCTCCTACTGCCTGGGCACCGCGGGTCCTACCGGCTGGTGCCCCGCAGTGACACGATCCCACCCTCCTCCTCCTCGGCCAGCTCCCCAGCTCGGACCAGACGGGTTTTGCCTGGGCCATGTGTACGAGGTGTGGATATTTGAGCACCTCCTTGGCCCCGCGGCACTGCCACCTTCCCTTGTGGGCGATCCCTTTGGTTATCAGAACCGACCTGGCTCTGCAGAGCATCCCTGGGTAACCGCTCAGCGCAGCAGGGAGGGGGGACGTGGCACCCCCAAACCCCGAGGGCACCCCGCCCCACTCCTCTCCCCCGTGCTAAGCGGGAGGTCGAAAGCTGCCCCTGGTGCTGCTGACAAGGAGCAGGCTGCGACGGGCGCGCTGGGTTTCTCCCGCTTTGCCAAGGTCCATTACTGCATTACTTATCTGACCCCCCCCCCCAATTTGGGGTTTGTCTACAATTTGGTGTGACATGAACCCCCTTATCTCTGCGGAGCAGCCCTGTAACAGCCACGGCGATCTGCGGGCTGTTCTGAGCCCAGGGTTTGGCTCGGGGTCAGGGTTGGGACAGAGGAAGGGGCCGCGGTGCCCGACCCCTGCCCCCCCGCGTCGCACGGCGCTGGGGCGACTGCAGCCCCTGCTCACGCCCTGCCCGCCGCGCTTGGAGCACGCTGAGAGCTGGGGGGGGGGGGGGGGCCAGGACCCCCCTGCCCTGGGGCCACGCTCCGGGTCCTGTCCCTCCCGCTTTCTGCCTGAATTCCAGCAGCAAAACCCACAGGGCGCAGAAGAACCGGGCCGACACGAGCGCGTGCAGGCGGGGCGCTGTAGGGATGCTCGGGTGCCCACACGCACCCCGGCCCCCGCCTGCCCCCCCTCCGGGAGGCGCAGAAGCAGAGGAGGCACCCACACTCTCGGGGGGAGGCGATGAAGCAGCGATGCCCCCTCCCAGGGCGAGCAGCAAAGCGCCTTTGGGCACCAGGGCTGCTGAAGCACACTTTGGGTTTTTAGGCTGAATTAGGAGCTGAGCCGCAACAATTCCGGCTTTTCCAGTAACCCTTGGGCAGAGCATTGCAATAACCTGACCAAGCAGCAGGACCAGGCGAGCTTCCCTAAATCAGGTGGCCGGTTTTCCCCCCCTCGACTGCAAGGGCTGAGGCTGCCTGTGCACATCCCCCCCCCTGCCACGGCAGCGGGGTTCGCTGGCACCCAGAGCCAGAGGATGCATGGACCAAGACCTTAAAGAGAGGAGGAAACCAAAGATCACCACTAGCAAAAGGCTCCTTTGTTATTGAAAGCTGACAGGCAAACACTGCATCAGGGTCCTAGGAAGATTTAGTGGAGAAAAATTAATTTTCCTAAACTAATGAAGTACTTGAGCTCTAGGGCAACAACTCTTAATGGTGCTTCTATCTCAGCTGAAGAGGCAGGAACTTCTCTTTAATAGCAATTTTAAATACAGATTGGAGGATCTTCCCCATAAATCACAAAGTCAGATAAGGACTGCGCATAACAACTTGTCAGATTACATAAATAACAGCGATTTCAAATACTTCAAGAAACACTTTTATTCCATTTGCAAGGCTGTAAGCTCCAGAGGAGACCGGCACCTGCACAAGCCACCAGCCAGTGCAAAGCCTTCACCGGCCGTGACTCTGTAAATTAACGGCACCCGATCTGGAAACAACGCAGGCTTTAAAAAATTAACTTAAAATTGCATGGGTGAGAGTTTGTCCAGGGAGGGACCTCCTGCGGGTTTGCTCCGAGGGGCCAGCTTCCCACGCAAGCCACGAGTGGGGGTGATGAGCCCGAGGGGCACGCGGCAGGGGCGGCAGCTCCGGGCGAGGCACCAGGCGGGGGGAGGCGATGACGCCCCTGACCGGGCACCCCCGGCACCAAACGGGGCCAAAGCCTCAGCCGGGGGCTCGGGGCCATTTGCCCCTGGGTCTCCAGCCCCCCGGCAGCGCCTGCATGGGGGGAGCACCCTCCACCCTGAGCCTCACGTAGGGGGGAGGCGCGGGCATCCACCAGTTTTCTTCCCCCCGTGCAGCCCCGCGCCACCGCTCCACCGCCCCGCGCCACCGCAGCGCCGAGCTGTCACTTCAAATGGAAGTAAGGGCCTGTGCTGGTACACGCCTTTACAACAGGGATTATTTTAATGTTTCCCTCCTTGAATCCCTCTTCCCCAGCGGGCCAAAAGGCTGCAGGCGAAAGCGCTGCTGCCCCAGAAACCCCTGGGCAGAGCAATGCCCGGCGCCGGCACAGCGGGCTCGGCGTCTCCGGGGGCCGGCCGTCACCCAGCCGCGCTTCCCGGGCAGCGAGGGAGCAAGCGCCCGTTTCTCCCATACGCTGATAACGTCGAGGTGAGCATAACACCCTCCCCGAACCTCTGCTCTCTCAGGCTTCAGTAAAGGGATGCCAGGGAGGAAGGAAAAAGCCTCATTAACACAAGGGGGATTAGCGCTGCGGGGGGTGTCGATAAGAGCCGAGGGACCTGCGCCACGAGACCTCCACATCGACCGCTTCTGGCCTTGGACCGCTCTTAAATCACGGCTGCCAAGGCGACTGCCCCGTCCCCACCTCCGGGGCCCATCGATCACATCGAACACGACTCTGAATTACCACCAGATGATGCCTGGTCGAGCGTCCCCGCGAGGGGATGCCTGCGCCTGCCGGGCTGGGCCAGCGGCTCGTGCCGGAGCCTCCTTCCTCCGGCACCGGCCAAGGAGCCCTGAGCCTGCACACCGGAAGGGAGTGGGTCTGCATCCACCAGCAACGCCATCTCGGGGGGCAGCAGGAGCGGGGGCTCCGTGGTGGGCACGGCTCCTCCCAAGCCATTTGCTTCTCCAGAGCAAAGGGAGGGAGAGGCCGTAAGCACCCCGAGCGCCCTGCTCCCATCAGCAGTTTGTACGCTTTCTACCCATCTGTAAAATTTCTAATTAACTGAGGTAACCAACCAACACCGCGTGAACTCAGACTGAGAACATTCCAGTCCAGCACATAAATACAAATCTCTGCCGCGCGGGTTCCTTGTGTCGGCTACGTAAGCACGCAAGGTGCAAGCGCCGCAGCCCAAGACCCCGTTTCGATGATTCGCGTTCCCGTAAATGCCCGGGCTGCGGGGAAGGAGCCGCGCTCTGCCCCCCCTGGGACCCGGGAAGGGACCCTCACCCTGCCCCAGCTCCCACCGCTGCTGTGGGGGCGATGCCAGCGCCCCCTCGCCCCGCCATGCCCGAGGGCCACGCTCAGTGGCACCGGCTCTGCCAGCCCGCTCGCCATCCATGCCCCAGTGGCAACCAGCTCTGCCAGCCCGCTCGCCATCCGCGCCCCGGTGGAAGGGGAGCCCCGAGGACCGACGGGAGCGGGAGCTCAGGAGCGCGGGCTCTGGGGGCACGGACCGAGCCGCAATGAGGGAGGGGTGCGCGTTGGGGCCTCCCCTCCTCGGAACGACCCCGGGGACGATGCCCGTGGGCAGCCAGCGCCGGTGGCGGGGACCCACGGAGGAAAGGGAGACGGCGCCGGGGGGAAGCTGCCAGCCCCGGCTCCCCCGGGCGGTGCGCGCCCCCGCTGCGGGGGGTTGGGGGGGCCCCGGGGGGCTGGGTGTTCCCCCCGCCTCCCCCCCCCCCCCGCCGGGAAACCCCCGCGGTGCCAGCAGCCGCGACATCGCCCGCAGCGACTCACCTGCCCCCCAGGCACCCAGCGGGTCTCGTAGCAACGGCCGGATTAGCGCAGTCCTTAAGCCGGGCTCAGCGCTGCGGGCTGGAAGGAAAAGCCTGCGACGGCAGCCCCTGGAACGGGGGGCAGCCCCCCCACGGACCTGCCGGGGACGAGCCCCTCCCGGGGGCACCAGCAGGGGCTGAGTTATGGGGGGCCCTGGCTCCTCACCCGCCGTTAAATAACCTCTGCAATCAAGCCTGGGAGGTCCCCGCCCCACGGGCAGCTGCCTGCACTCCTGCCTGCCCTCCTGCCCACCTGTGGAAGGGGCTGGCGCAGCGCCCAGCCCGGCCGGGGCACCGGGGAACCGCAGGCACCGGGGGCACCGGGGGCATCACGGGCACCACAGGCACCGGGGGCACTGCAGGCACCAGGGGCACCAGGGGCACCACAGGCATCACGGGCACCGGGGGCACCGCAGGCACCGGGGCACTGGGGGCACTGGGGCACCGCAGGCATCACGGGCACCGGGGCACCGCAGGCTCCATCTCTCCCCGCTGTGCCGCAGGAGGGGCTGTGGGCAGAAGCCCCTCTGTCTGACACGGTTGTGCCCTGGGTGCTGGTGGTCCCCAGCCCCCGCGCGGCAGCACCCAGGCTTGGGCTGCCGAGAGCCGCTGCTTCGGGGCGCCCCGCTCGGGCTGCGCCGCCTCCACCTCCAGCTGGGCTTGGCTGCTGCAGCCCCTTTGGGTTTTCCTCCTTCCTGGACCGAACGGCGTTTCCAGCCCTGGTGGCCACGGCAAAGCCCCTCTTGCTACACGTGTGCCGCGCAGGCTCCCCGGCCATCCCCCCCCCCGGGGTTGCCCCCCCGGCACGCGTGGCCGCTCCGTCCAGCTCCGGCGGCTGCGCCCGGCCGCTGGCACCTTGCGTGCGTCCCGCTCGCCATTTCCCGGCGCCTCCCACGGCCCACGCGAGCCGGGAAAGGCTCCGCGGCCGCTCCCTGCGCTAACGCCCGTGCCCCGCGCGCGCCGGCGTTTGATGGGGGGGCGCTGGCCGAGGGTGTAACCCCCGTACGGGCGCAGGGGGGATTCACTCCATGTACACAAACCAGCTGGGCCAGGGAGTACAGACACGGCGACCCCGTAACCGTGAGGTACCCCCACTCCCCTGGGGGGGGGACGGGCTTTCAAATGCCCGCCGGGCTGTGCGCGGGCTCCGAGGGCACTGCTGCTGGGACAGCCCTGGCCTGGGGCGGCCGCGCCGGTGGGGACGGATGCCGGCCACGCCAACCGCCTCTGGCAGCGACAGGGCGGGGGGGGCGAGCGCTCCTGGCTCCGCTCCAAATCCGCTTTTCGATCAAAAGGCATTTGAGACCAACTGATTTCAAAGCACCTTCTCACCTTCCCAGCCCAACCGCTCGGCCTCCCAGGCAGAGCCCTAACCCCCGCTGCCACCGCGGTGCTGAGCATGGTGCTGGGCCGGGGGTGCCCGCCAGCCCCGTCGCCTCCAGCAGAGCCGTGCCAGGAGGGGCAGAGCCGGAAAGCCTGGGGCGGCCAAGCCTGCTGCTTTTTTGGAAAGGGCTGCAAAGTCGGCTCCCTCAGGTCTCACCGCCGCTGCTCCGCTGGAGCCTCTCCAGCCCCGTCTCCATCTCCGGATTTCACCCTGCTCTCTACAGCATGGATCGGGAACGCCGGGGCGCGGTGGCAGTAACTCACGACCCCGGGGCAGCCGTGCCCGTCGTGGCACCATTTGGGGGATTTTGCTCTCCAGGCGCCTGGGTAGAGATGTTCTCCCGTGGGAGCGTTCCACGGTTCTTCACAACAAATTACTGGAGGGTGCGTTAAACCCCGGCGCTGCTGTGCCATTATCTGGGCCTAATTTTCCGTTCCAGCCCCTAACGTTTCAATTTCCCCCTTCACTGAGCTCCTGCTTTAACAGCGCTTCCAAACTTTGCTCAAGTTGAGAAGTGCCCATTTGGTTCCGTTCCTGCCACATCCTACCGCTGCCTCGCCGGCTTTCTTTCTCCTACTCCTTTCCATCCTTTTCCCATCTTTTTCTCCTTGAAAACACAGCCCCTATTCCCTCACTGCCCTGGGAATGATGGCACCGGCCCCGCTGCTGCCGGGATGCTGTGCTTTCGCCCGCTCAGCTCCCTCGCAGGGAGCCTCAGCGGGACTCTGGGAAGGAATTTCACGGAGCTCGTGAGCCTTCACTCAGCCTTTTCTCTCCTTTCTTTGCAGCCCCGGAGCCTGGCTCGAGCTGACACCCCACTTGTGCAGCGCCAGCGTGACTTGAGGGCTGTGCTTGGCCAGACAACCATTCCAGATCAGTTCCGGGGGTTCAAACCGCGCTCAGATGGTCCCCAGCGAGCGCTGCACCCCTTAGGCCTTTTGTCCCACCGCTTTGTTTGCCTGTTCCATGTGCTGAGCGCTTTCGGCTGGCTGCCACCGGAGAAGCTGCACTGTCCGGTCTCTTCCCAGCCCCCCGATGGAAGGATGCCCCTGGGCTCCGGCGGCCGCTGCTCGCTGTCACTCGGCTGTCACCGGGCTCTGTCCCTGCCAGCTCGCCGTCCCCCCGGACGGGGTCTGCTCCAAGGGACTCGCTCGCCCCGCTCCAAGTCGCCCTGGCACAGGCGACCCGCAGGCTGCTCCCGGCACCGAGCAGGCACTGAGCGGGCTCAGGAGAGGGATTTTTGGGGCTCTTGGCTGCTTCTTCCCCGCTGAGCCCAGGGCTGAGGAGCCCCTGGGAGGCACCCGCAGCTCAGTGCAGGCGGTCGCTGCTCTGCCCACCCTCTGCCCAGGACAGGCAGCCTCAGCGCTTTGGGAGCTGGCTGTTGGAAGCCAGACAACACTAAAACCTGCCAGCCCCGAGGGAAAAGGTTTTATTTGCATTTTAAATATTAGCCCTGGCTCCTATTTTTCAGCCACGGGCTCCACCTGACTTGCAAAGACATTGGTGGGAGAAGGGCAGCAGCCCGGAGCACGCGGGAGCCAGCTCCTGCCCGGGTGACGTGTGACACACGGCCGCAGAACAGCCCCGGCGTCCCCCGAGGTGCCGCCCGGTGGGGGGTCCTGCCTGAGCCCCGGGGGGTGACAGTGCAAGTGTGCCCCCCCAAGGCATTAGCAGCAGCGAGGGACGGCGTCGGCTGCGGGGCGGCTCCCAGCTGAGCGGCTCCTTGGGCGGATCGAAAGCGAATTGGGGAACGTGGGGCTTTTCCGTACCAGGGGCTGTGCTCGGGGCTAATTGCTTCCCCGTACAGGTTTATGGACTGTTACACGGATATTGCTCTTCTCATGGCTTCACAGGAGCATTTTATAAACGGAGCTGGCTGCGATCCACCGCTGCGTGTGTAGCTGTTGGTCTGGATGTCAGCGCGGAGTCTGCAGCAAGGAGAGGGAAAACACGAATGAGAAATAGATAGGGAAAAACAAATGTCAAGCTGTGCTTTTTATAGACCAAGGGCAAAGCGCTGGCCAGCCTTTTAAAGGTGGAGAGGTAGGGAAAGATGGGCTGGTAATCGGAAACACGCGCCCCGGGGAGGACGGCAGCCTGGCTCCCTGCGGCACCGGGCAACCAGGACCCCCGGCCGGCCGGCCCTGGACCGGGGTGCTCCCACTCCCCCCATGGGGCTCGGCTCACCTGAGACCAAAGGGGCTGGGTCCCTCGCAGCACCGCCCGGGCGCGGGCCAGTCCGGATCCACCCCGCTCACGAGGACGGAGAGAGAAGACTTGGGGGAAAGCGTTGAGCTGTCATGGAGTGGATCCCACTTTTCAGGCACAAATGGGATGAGGGTTGGCCCCCCGGTACCACCACAGAGAGAGCAGTCCTCTGGGTTAGTGGAGAACTCGAAATACTCCATGAGAACCAGAGGCTGAATTAAGCGTGGCTTAACCACGGCTTTTTCTGGGCAGCTAAAGCCCCAAGGCCGTCCTGGGGCCATACGTGCCAGCGTTGCCCACTGGGAACACGGGGCGATGCTCCCCAGGTGACGCTGTCGGAGGCCAGCGTGAGCATCGGGCGAAGAAACCAGCTCTGCCCTGACCTGAGATCAGCCGCTGCGGGGGGAGGCGCAGGCAGCCGTGCCTAAGCCCTCTGACAGCTCGATAACCACGGCACCCGCGAGGACCCCGCGCGCCCGCGAGGTGCCCGTGCTTCCCCTGGCACCGCTGCCTGAGTGACGCCCTGCCCGGGCGGGCGCTGGGCACCGGCTGCGGACCCCGTGCTGCACGCTCCAGTGTGCCACTGACCTGGGCTTTGCACGGGGCTTTGCACGGGGATTTGCACGGGGATTTGCATGGGGATTTGCACGGGGCTTTCCATGGGGCTTTGCATGGGGCTTTGCACGGGGATTTGCTCGGGGATTTGCAGGGGGCTTTGCACGGGGCTTTCCACGGGGCTTTGCATGGGGATTTGCACGGGGCTTTCCACGGGGCTTTGCACGGGGATTTGCTCGGGGATTTGCTCAGGGATTTGCTCGGGGATTTGCAGGGGGCTTTGCACAGGGCTTTGCACAGGGCTTCGCATAGGGCTTTGCATGGGGTTTTGCATGGGGCTTTGCACGGGGCTTTGCAGGGGGCTTCGCACGGGGCAGTGCCTTGCCGCAGCCCTGGGGTCCCACCTTTGCCAACCCCCCCCGTGCTGGTCCTCGGTGGCGGCAGAGGCGAGGAGTGGGCTCCCAGGACGCCCGCCGCCAGCTCCTGCCTCCCGTCCTCTGCTCCCATCGCATCACTTATTCACGCTTGAAAATCTGCAAGGGAAAGATAATAATAACCCCGAAGAAACTCCGGGCCCGTGTTGGCCTGACAGGGAAGTAAGATAAATGTGAGTTTTCAGTTGGTATCATGCTCGGAGGATGAACAGCGCTACAGGAGCAGCAAGGATTTCATTCCGGTAAGTTTATTAAAACCACAGACGTGTCACTCCTGGCAGCGCTGAGCAGGTCCCGGTGTCTCGGCGCTCAGGTCGTATCACCATCAATAAAAGCCAGGATTAGATCTAACACCAGCCTGGCATTTGAATCCTGCGAGTTGCATCCACACGCGCTGCCTGAGCCTTTGGGAGATGAGAGGGGTCCCAGCAGGGAGCGGGCCCCCAGTGCAAGCTGAGGGCAGCCGCCGCGCTCCCCGTCCCAGCTGGGTGGGAGGAGGAGACCTGGGGACCGATCCCCACCAGGGGCTGACCCCCACCGTGGGCTGACCCCACCATGGGCTGACCCCACCATGGGCTGATCCCACCATGGGCTGACCCCACCAGGGGCTGATCCCACCAGGGGCTGATCCCACCGTGGGCTGATCCCACCACGGACCGACCCCACCATGGGCTGACCCCACCGTGGGCTGACACCACCGTGGGCTGATCCCTCTGCAGGCTGATCCCACCATGGGCTGATCCCACCGTGGGCTGATCCCACCACGGACCGACCCCACCGCGGGCTGCACCAGCACTTTCCGCACCGGTCTCCTCCGCTGTGGCATCCTCGGGGCTCTTCCCTTCCAGCGCCCTCCTGCCATAATTCATCTCTCTGCTGAGAGGCTTTGCTGCTTCGAGCTGCTTATTAGCACAAATTGCCTGGCAGTAAAAAACCGCTCTCTCAGCGCTCATCAGTTACCGGGCGAGCGCACCCGTGGCCAGCGGCCGAGATGCGCGCCCCACCGCCGCGGCAGCACGCGCCGCCGCAGGGCTGCTGCCGGGGGCTCGGCACGAGGCGGGGGTGGGCGACCTGCGGGGCCACTTCAGCGACTGCTACCAGCACGCACAGACCCCTCTGTTCTGCAACGGAACTTTCTGATGAACCAAATAATTCCGATTGCGGTAAAAGGTTTTTTCCCAGCCTGAAGCCCAGACACCCGCTGCGAGCCGGGGTCTGGTACCCGCCGAAGGAGGGGGGAGGCGGGGGTCGGGATGAGCTGCCGGCCGGGCTCCCCCCCCCAGTGTCCCCTCCACCCTGCCGCAGAGCCACCCTCCCTCCGGCCACGGGCACCCACGTGTGGCCCCGTCCCCGTCCCCCCGCCCCACGGGGAGCCTACGGCACTCAGAGGGGGTGCGAAGCGAGGAGATCTTGGCTGTGAGACCCGTCAGCTCGGATGATGTACTTAAACTTTTAATAAGCGATAGCACTCAATACAGCACATTTCCAGCATTTATCGAACTGAAGTGCCTTCTGCTGCTTCAGTGCTGAGCCCTGAAGCCTGTCCTGGATGATTTAAGAATGATCCATCTGGAAAATGATGCAGACAATTTGTTACATCCAGCCAGAGAGCCATAGAAACCACAATAACAAGCTTAAATGATTTCAGCATCGCTAAATCATCCAGCCCGGGCCAATCTTCCTCAAAGCCACCGCCGAGGTGGGGTCACCGCATGGCACACGGCTCCTCTTCCCAAAGCCAACGCTCCTCCCGCAGCCCGGCTCCCTGTGCTGACGTGGGAACACCGGCACGGCCGGTTCCTCATGGCGAGGGGACCCCCTTCCACCTCCCCCTTCCCACTCTCCCCCCACCCTCAACTCCCCTGTTTGCAAAGAAGACGACAGGACCAGCTTGAAAGGTTCTGGGCGGGCTCCTCCTCCCGCCGGCAGCATTGTTGCGTGTTGATGGTTACTACCTAGCCCTGGATAAATCAGGGCTTCGCTTTTCAAAATAGCGTGTTGATTGATGCTCAAAATATCTCCAGCAATTACTTCGCCCCGGTATAATTATAATAATTAAACTTGGATAATGCTTAGTCCTACTTTTTAACAGAACTGTGCGCTGCGGCACCAGAGCACTCGTGTTTTGTTTCCAGCCTCATTTTTCAGTCTCACCCCGCCGCTGGGCTGGGGCCGCCCTGGAGGGACGCAGGGATCGCTGCCGCCGGCGCTGGAAAGGGGACGCTGGCCCAGCCGAGGCCCCGGGTGCCGCTCGGGGCACCGTTTAACCTGGGCACGGCTGTGCCCTGGCCCCCAGCAGGCAGGGTGGGCAGCAGGAGGGGATGCTCCTGGCTCCGCGCCGGGGCCACCGGTGCTGGCGGGGGGCAGGGACGGCCGGCTCTGCGGGGACGCGGTGCTGGCCGGTTCTTCCCGTTGGCTGCAATGCAGAAAGCTGAGCTCGCCAGGCGGGGCGGGAGCTGCTGTGGCAACGGCCTTGCACGAAGCAGGAGAAGTCACCCAAAAAGCGGAGCAGCGCCGGGCGCCTGCCCGGGGCCGTCGGGGGTTGCAATCGTGCGAGCAAAGCACGGAGCCCCGCACAGCACCCACCCGCCGGCGCCGCCCGGCTCCCCCCGGTGCCCACGTCCCCTCTCCCACGCCGCCCGGCTCGGCACAGCGTTTCTCCTCCGGGCTCGAACACTTCAAGCTGGCGAGCGCGCTTCCGGCTGTGATGAACAGCAGGGGAAGGGATGCGAGCCCAGCGCTGGGTTTCATGCCCTGGAAGCCCGCTCGGATCTGGAAGCGACGCGAGCTCTCCGGCCGACGCACGCAGCCCCGGGGCCGGCCGCAGCCTCTCAGCTTGTACGCGCTGCCGCCGTGATTTAGGCTGGCAATTTGGCCCGAAAATGAAGAGCGTCTCACCTTGTCCCTCCCAATTTTCCTGTCTATTTTCCTGCGGAAGAGAGCTTTTGGGGAGGGTTTGGCCGGGCTGGGGCGCTGGCCGGACACCCAGGGCTGCGAAGGCTGCGGGCGCCGCGGGACGGTGCCGCCACGGCCTGGCAATGAAGCAGCGGGCGGCCGCGCCGAGCTCCGTCCTCTCGGGTCACCCCCCAGAGCCACCACAGACACTGGAAAGGGATTTTCGCCCCTTTCTAGGCCGGGCGACGTTTTGAAGAACGGCAGCCACGCCGTCCTGTGGCGCCCTGGGGAAGGGGAGGGTGCAGGCAGGCGCACGGGGGGGCTCTGGAAGCTGCCCCTGCTGCCCAGCAAGCTCTGCAAGAGCCCCCTCAGTGCAGTGCCTGGGTCCCCACGTCTATCTGTCCATCCGGCGAGCAGAGCGTGGCCATGCCAGCCCCGCCTGGGAGCAGGACGGTGAAGCGCCCCCCCCCACTCCATCCCAGATTTGCCCACGAGAGATGTCACCGTAACCCCCCCGCCCGCAGCAGAACGCGCCGTCTGGGATGAGCCGTCCCATGGCGCCCGCTCACCGTACCGCACCGCTGTTGATTTAGAACATCATTAGGGGCGTTTAATTAACTCCCTAACTGCCCCGTTAAAGGGGCTTCCCCCTTTCCAGCGCTTCGTCCTCCACGCGCAGGCACAGGTCCCCCCCCCCCCCCCCCCGAGCCCTGGGGGACACCGGGCGAGCCTGGGGATGCGGCGTGCTCCCGCCTCTGCCCCAAGGTCTGGCGATGGGCGCTGCCGCGGGGGGCACGCGTGGGACCCCTTTCCCGGGATGAAGGCAGGGCCGCCGCTCGCCCGAGGGATGCGCGCTGGGGAGACGGGGAGATTCCTCCAGGGAAGCCCCTGGGCTCCTTCTTGCCGAGGGGTCGGATCCCCGGCCCCCGAAATGACCCCACCCCCTCCCCGGGGACCGCGGCCGCCGCACAGAGGAACCCAGTCGGCACCCGGCGGTGCGGTTCTCATATCAGTTTTAATAGCAACATCAGAGTACTAAATATACACAGGGAGATCGGTATAGGGTGGCATTTACAGTGCTTCCAAATACACAGCTTCCAAGTACAGAGACAAATTAAAAACCACTCGGGAAGAAAACAGTGCTGGCCCGCGTGGCCCGGCGGGCAGCCGGCGCCCGGCACCCCACCACCGCCCCGGGCTGGCCGCGCCACGGGCGCCTGGCGGTGCAGGGCTTTCCCAGGAAAATAAAGAAGTACTCCGTGATGTAAACCCGGTTATAAAGTAAAAGCTGTCTCATGTTAGAAAACGGTTTTCGGCAAAATAAAAATAAAGTGTAAACTTCACTGTACATGTCCTATCAAACAAAAAAATAAACCCCTCGGAACCTAAAATAGAAGAATCTGGGTTGGAAATCTGTGCCCTTAGTGTACATCTTTGTGCAACATATACGGTTTTCTCAAAGTAAATATTATCTCCACTCATGACACTATTAAAAATGTACCTACAAACGCTGAGAATAATTCTGAAAAATGTGTGAGAAGCGTTACATGAGACCTGGAGACCAAACCCACGGGCTGCTGAAATGGGGAGGGATTTCTTGCTGGTTTTGAGAAAAATCGCCGACAGATTTTATACCTGGTTGGATGAAAATTCCGACCACGCTCATCCTGAGACGGGCGGGCTGAGATAGCGTATCTATATATTTTTGTTCTATTTTATTTTAATTTTATCTTTTTTTTTACAAAATATATAATATGTGTAGAATATCTACTATTTAACTACCGTTTTAGCTGAGCTACCTTCCTTCGCGACAAGCTGCCAGTGGAGAAGAGGTAACCCGAAATCCGCCCCGCACCCTCGCCGCGCTGCTTTTGCCGTTGCCTCCTCCCCGCCCCCCCGGCTGCCCATTGCCCCCCCTGGGAAGACAGAGTGAAGGTAAACGATGGGATCTGGGGAGAGGGGGAGAGGGGCAGCCGCCGGGGCCTGCGCCGCCCCACGCGTGCCGGGGACGCCACGGGTGCTGCCGCCCTCGGGACACCCCGTGCTGCAAAAATCGGGGGCTTGAGCACCGCCCCCCCGCCCCAGGCCAGCCGCCGTACCTGGAGGTGCCGTGATGGGGCTCCCTGCGGGGGCTGGCACGGGGACGGGCTCCTCCAAGCCACCCTCCCACCGGGACGCAGGCTCCCCCGGCGGGGGCTCGGGCAGCCGGGGCGCGTTTCCCAGTAACTGCCGAGGGGCGAAGAAATCCCTAAAACAACCCCCAAGGGAACGAGTTGCAGCAAGCTGGAAGGCTACGGCAAAGCAAGGAGCTAAACTTTTTTTTTTTTTTTTCCCAAGCTGCCAGATCCACGATGAAACAAAAGATGGTAAAAGCTCTGGTTTTCCAAGGGAAGGGGACACTGGGAACACAGCTCTGCTCGGCGGGGGCGGCCGCCCGCTGCCGCACCCGGGCTGTGCCCCGCGCCCGCTCTCCCGGCTTTCCCGCGTCCCACCGCCCCAGCCCGCGGCTCCCCAGCACGGCGGCCGCCCCGGGCCGGCGGGGGCGTTCACGGGGGGGTTCACCACCTCGCTGCTCGCCAGCCGCTGCCTCAATCCCTCGCAATGCCAGCGCTCCCGTCCGGGGCTCTCTTTCCCGGGACGCACACACCACACGTTTCCTGCTCCTTGCACAACGCTACCGGGCTGGAAAACGGGCTCGGCTTCTGAATGACCACAGAAAAAAACCCCCATTTCTCCAAACGTGCCCAAGTCCTTTCCGTCCCCACGCAGGGGGGCAAGACCCCGCTCCTCGGGCGAGCAGCTCCCGCACCGGTACCTGGCGGCACGAGCGTTGGCAAACCCCCGCTCTGGGCCGATGAAACCTGGCGCGATTCCCACCGGCTCGGGACGAAGCCTCGCGCCCGGCGATGGGCAGCGGCAGAGGGAGCCCGTCTGGAGCCAGCACCCGCGGCTGCGGCAGCCGAAGGAGCGCGGAGCGAGCCCACGCGGCCGGACCGTGGCGAAGCTCGCGAGGGAACGTGCCTGCAAACACCGCGCCTGCCGGCTCCGTCCCCGGGCTAAAGGATCGGCTCTGTCCGTCTGTCCCACTAAAATACAACGTCGTGTTTCCATTTCTTTGTTTTTGGCTTTGATCAGTGGTAGGGAATGAAATAACCACGGCTCATTCCTCCTTACTAGGAAAGACATCGGGACGGTGGGATCCTGCCTCGGAAACCACCGCGTTTGCAGCCCCAGGCCTTCCCCTCCTCCTCCTCCTCCTCTCCCGTCCTTCCCCCCAGCAGCTCCCCCTGGGCGCTGTGCTTGGCACGCACAGGGCTGGGAGGGCCTCTCGGATAAAGTGCAAGTGCTGTTGGTCCTTATAAATAAGGGAAAATTGTGCATCTACTTTTGTTCCCTGGTCCACCACTCACCTCTGGGTGACCAGGACGTGTCCTTCTGCAGACTATGGGGGAAGCTCGCGCAAGTCCTGCCGCCAGAGACCCGCTCCCCTCGTCTGGGGTCCAAGTTACCCGCCTCCATCCTCTCTCCCTGACACACACGCAGACACACACACGCTTCCCCCTCCACGACCCCAGCTCCGCGGGGAATTTCCCGGGAGCCGGGTGCTGGGCTCAGGGCAGGGCACCTCTCCATCTCCATCATCTCCATCTCCATCATCTCCATCTCCATCATCTCCATCTCCATCATCTCCATCTCCATCATCTCCGTCTCCA
>JADKXX010010013.1:0-22999 GCA_017310255.1 Butorides virescens
CATCATCTCCATCTCCATCATCTCCATCTCCATCATCTCCGTCTCCACCATCTCCATCTCCACCACCATTGCCATCCCCATCCCCGGCACCGGTGCTGCCCGTGCCGCCCTGCCAGCCCCAGCTCTGCCCGACGCCCCCCCTTCGGGCAGCGGCTCACACACCCGCGGAAGCACAGCCCGATGCTTCAGACGCTCGGGAGCGAGGGGGCCGGGGGGTATTTTATGATGTCAAATTGCCACCGAGATTACACAAGAGCTACTGGGAGCAGCCAGCACACACAAATGGAGAGGAGGATCAATGGGCGAAGCACCACGGCCGCGGCTCCCGAGCTGGAGTGCACTGATGCCAGCGGAGCCAAACGAAGGAGGAGAATTCAAGCACTGGGCCGGCGAGGGGAATTTGCGGGGGCTGCACCGTTTACAGCAGTAAAACACAAAAGCCCCGGTACACCAGATGATGGATCGCCCTGGAGGAGCTGCTCGGAATTGGGGCTCCTTGCATGGGTCGTGGCTGCTTGAGCAGAGCCCCAGGGGGGGGGAGCAGCACTGGGGGTGCTGCCCCGTGTGCCCACCGAGCACGGGGCATCTGTAATGCAGGCAAGGCAAGACGCCGCGCTCCTCGCTGCACCCCGCTGCGGCCCAGAGCCCCCTCGGCACACGGGACCCCCCCAGCACCGCCGTGCCTCCCCGCGCCGGGGCAGAGCCCCCCGGGACACCCCAAGGGCAAACACGCCCCGTGTCTGCCGGGGAAGGCCAAAGCTTTGGGGGGTCGCTCCCCTAGCGAGACGCTGCCCCCTGCCCCCGGGCGTCCCACCCGACGCCGGGCACGAGAGGCGCCCCGTGGGCACCCGCCCCAGCGCCCGCCCGGCCGGGGGGAGGTTTGCTCTCGCAAAGCACGAGAACCAGGGCAGATCCCCGCTCCCCTGCAGAAGCCTACGGGGACCCAGCCCTGTTAAATACCCCCCAACACCGACCCCCGGGGACGCACCCCTCTGCGGGCGCCTATGCCCACCCAGCTCAGCCCCCACGAGAACCGGCCTCCACAGCAGGTACGGGCGCAGCCGTGCACCAAAACCTGGAGCAACAGGAACCCCCCCGCTCCTCTCCGGCTGCCCGAGTCGCAGGGAACGTGGCCAGTGCCTTCCGAGATGGTTGGTTCGGTCCACAGGTAAGCGCCAGGTCCGGCAAGGAAGACTTCTTCCCGGGGCAGCTTCCAAAAATTCGGGAAAAATAAACCAGACCGTGCAATTCCACCAGGGAAGGACAGAAAAGGGTATGGGAACGGGAGACCGCACACGTGGCTATGCACAACACCAGAAGTTCCTACTTTTCTTTTTCAACTGCACGCTCGTTATAATAAAGAAATGGAGCTGAATAATTTACTGGATGAGTACAAACAAGTATCCGGACAATTCTAAAAAATGGCTAATATTGACGAAGGGCAGATTACAAAAAGAACTGGAGGACTTTGGTCTGAATGCTGCCGTCATTCCCAGCCCCCTAAGGTCCCAGCGTCTGACGGGACGCAGACCCCCACGTGAAGCCTCGGGGCGCAGACCCCCCGGGAGCCCCCCTGCCAGCTTCCCCTGGGCACCGTCCACGTGGG
Source organism: Butorides virescens (assembly GCA_017310255.1). Taxonomy (NCBI): domain Eukaryota; kingdom Metazoa; phylum Chordata; class Aves; order Pelecaniformes; family Ardeidae; genus Butorides; species Butorides virescens. Next base: position 1,607 of record JADKXX010010013.1, read on the forward strand.
CGAGCCCGGGCTCGGAGCCGGGCGGGTGGTAAAGGGCAGAAGCGAACGGTGGCGAGACACGGGGCGGGTTGGGAAACCCCAGCCCCCTGCCGCCATCCCCCCTGGCTCTCCCGGCCGCGCCGGTTCGGAGGGGCACGGCACGGCACGGCACGGCACGGCACGGCACCCGCAGCGGCGGCAGCGCCCAGCTCTGGGGACGGGAGGGCTCGCAGGGGCTGGCGTGCTCCTCAGCACCCACCAAGCCCCCCCGCCCCGGCAGAAGCTGGGCGGGCGTCGGGACGTGTTTCCAGAGCAACACACCAAACCGGAGCCGGCGGAACCACGCTTCCCTGGCAAACCGTTGGGCAAAATTCCCTTTTTAATGCTATTACACGATCCCCGTGATTGGGGAGGGGGGGCTGCACCTCCTCCTGCCGCGGCCGACCCAGCCAAGGCCAGGGGAGCGAAGGCGGGGGCTCCCGAGCTGCGGGCTGGGGCACAACCAGCTTCTCCCCTTCTTCCCCCCAGGGGGCTGAGCAAGCTCTGGTGCCGGGGTCCATTTCGAAGCCATTTTCCAAGAAACCTCCCGCACCCCACTCCTGAAATTCGTCTCCTTTGACAGTCCCACGCCTAAAGCCCGTCCCCGGCCAGCCCCGAGGCAGCACCCCTAACCCAGCGCAGGGCAGACCCAGGCTTTCGGGCTCCTCCCCATCTACCTGCCCCCCAGACCGGGCTACGCCAGCCTGAGGATGCCCCTCAGCGCCCCCCAAGCCACTGGAGCTGCCAGGAGCCGGGGGACCTGCCCGCTGCGGGCTCCCCCACGACCCCCTGCCCCGCGCCGGGGAGCGCAATGGTGCACGGGCAGCCTCCGACGCGGGGTCCCCGGGGCGCGGGGAATGGGGGGTGGCAGGGGCTGGGCGCCCCGGGAGCCCCGCAGCAGCCACGGGGACCCCTCTGCCGCCCGCTCCCCTGGCCGCGGCGCTGCGCGTCCTCCGGCCCCCAGCAGTGGGAATGCACTTTGGGAACGTTCCCAGCCCCAGCCCCAGCCCCAGCCCCAGCCCGCTTCGGTTCTCCCCTTGCCCCGGCCCGGCCCCCAGCGCGCTCCGCCATCCCTTCCAGGGCCAGGGGAACCACGGGGCAGCGCAGCCGCACTCCTCCTGGTTTTCGGGAGGCCTCTCCCCCGTGCCCACCATGCCAGCGGCACAGTGCGCACCGCCGCCAGCCCTGGCCGCCCCCCGCCGCCCCCCACTCACATCGCCACCGCTGGAAACGCATTTCCAAAAAGAACCAAAACTATATATATATATATATATGTATACATACATATATATGTTTATACACACACACACACACGTATATATATGTATATATGTCTACCTATATATACACATATAGGTTGGAGAGGCAAGCTGCCCAGGTAGAAAACATGGGTTCACCTAGTTTGCGTTATGCGTGTTAAAGAAATGAGACTTTTAGCCCACCACATCTTCTTTAAAAATGAGTATTTAAGATCTTGAAAAATCGCTACAGTACAAAAAGTGTTTGTGTGTGTATATATATATATTTGCTCTCTACATATATCGTAGGTACGTATGCGTATGGACCGGGATGAATGACCCCACCAGAAGAGAGACCCCGCTCGCCCTCCGCCGCGCTTCCAGGCGTCGCCGACTCGGCTGCGGCCCCGCGCGGCCCCGCCTGGGTCCATGGCACATAACGGTATTATTGGCACAGGTTCAGAGTCACAGTCCACCTCCCGGCGCCCCGGCCTTCCCTCGCCGCCTCCTCTTCCTCTTCCTCCGCGGGATTCTTTGCTCACGCAGTTTTCGTTCTCTTCTCCAAAAAAACGCACTCTCTGAAAAACGCAGTTACCTATAGGCGTGTTCATCTTTATAAAAATATATTTGGCCCATAGAACGCTGCTCGTTGCGTCTCCTACTGGTAAACAGAAATGGTAGGTACAGGTAACCCATTGGTTTTTTATATTTTTTACAGGTTCGCCAATGGAATCCTGTTAAGGGCAAGAAGAAAAACAAAGATTAAATCACCACAGGGAAATGCATCACGACTCGCATCGCTTCTCTGATGCCCCCCTGGAGCCCCGGGGGCTTCCCCCTCATCCCAGCAGCAGCACAGCAGGGCTCGGGGGGGGCGGGGGGGGCAAACGCCGACGGCAGCGGGCAAGCATCCCAGGGGAGCGGGGTACGGGTGAGGTGGGATGTCAGTGACCCCCCCTCCCCGGCTGGGACCACTCCTGCCTCGTTTGCAGCCGCGGGGCGGCCTTCGGAGCGGGGACGCGGGCGCTGGGACGGGGATGCCTTCGGCCTCGGCGTGCCTTGCTGCACCCTGTCATCTTCTCGGGGCATTTTGCAAAGCGCGATTTATTCCCGAGCACCCCTGCACGCCGCGTTTTTCGTGCCGGGGCCAAGAGCAGCGAGCGCTCTGGCAGATGAGAGGACGGCGATGAGCACTAACAAGATTTTCTGAAGTTAAACGCCCTCAAGAAATCAATGGAGAATTGGTTAAGCATCAAACCCAGGGATCCTATTGAAGTTCTTAAGCTATTTATTCGCCGCCTTCTGAAATCTCTCCCCCTGCATCATCTTTAAACCTTTATGCAAAGACAATCGCTCCCCCTCGGCGGCGCGCGTGACGCCGTGCGTGGCGGCGCAGCCCGGTGTGCCCCGCGGCAGGCTCGGCACGGGCAGAGGGGCTCCCGTGGCGTGGGACAGCCCTGCCCTCCCCTGCCCTCCCACCTCCACCCCGCTGGTCCCACGCACCCAGAGCCGCGAGGCGCCCCACGGCCGAGGCGTCCTCCTTCTTCGTGGCCGTTTTGGCGCAAGACGCCCGATACCTCCCGGCTCCGCCAACAACGCCCAAGCCCTAATTAGCGAGACGGATTTCGCAGAGCCCTTAATCTCCCGCGCCGGGGCTGCGCTGGGCCCGCGGTTACTCCTCGGAAGACAAGCCTGCCTTTTTTGTGATGACTCATTATCTGTTAATGCCAACGCAAACCATTCGCTGTTGTCAGGCAGAACGGGGCCACCGCGGCAGCTGCTCGCCGCGTTCCAAGCACGGAATTACCACACAATACTGCAGATTTTCCCTGCCCTCTGCGAACGCTGGGGTCAGGCCGGCGTTCCCCTACCCGCCTGACTCCCCGGCCTCGGACGGCCGCTTCCCGACCAGCGACACCCGCACAGCCCTGGGTGAAGGCTGTCAGCGTACGCGTGGCGGGACGGAACGCCGATATTGCATTCCAAACAGCCTCGGCGTGCAAAGTAGGTCAGCGCTTGATCAACCTTACAGATTTTTGTCTAATCTCATTCCATGGGGTTTTTCAGTCAAAGAGCGTGGGATTAAGGACAAGAATAATGCGGAATCTCAAACTTCCATTTCAGAAAGCCCCAAAGGCCCGCATGAAATCAAACCAAAACCGCCACGGTTTGCCGCGCTGCCCGGCCAAAGCCGCTCAAGTCTTCAGCAAATTCACCTTTCGGGCTGCCCCCTGCGCGCTCCAGAGCATCCTTCCACCTCTGCCGAGATGCAGGGGCTCAACGTCACCTCCCGGCTACCGTGCTGCTGGGGTAGAAGCCAGCGGGAGAGCGGCCACCCCTCCGGAACGCTGCCCTGCCCCAAGCTGCTGCCCGTGCCCTGCCGCCCGCCTCCTCTCTAGAACCGGGAGCCGGGAAGGCGCCCTCGGCCCCACCGCGCCGGCCGCTGACGGCACGAGGCAAGCTGGACGCGGGGCCGGCCCAGCAGGGAGCTCACCTCCTCGCCCCTTCTTCTGGGAAGGTTTGGCCTTAGGCAGCCACGCTGAGACCCAAAGCGGCCGCTTCCCCCGCGGGACGTCCCGGCCGGCAGCACCCACGCGCGCGGGGCACTCCCGGCACGGGGCTGCGCCGCCTCTCGCGGCCGCAGGCTTGGGGACGCTGCGGGAGCCGCGCCGCCGGCAGGGGCTGGGGGCAAGCAGGGGGGCACAGGGGCGGCCGGGCGGCACCGCCGCGCAGAGCAGACCCCGCTCCGAAGGCCGTGACCCTGCAGGTTCCCCGCTCCAACAACCGCGCCCTGGCAGGAGACGCAGGCAAACGCCCGTGGGGAACAGCACGGCGCGGCAGAAACACCAAGCGACCTTCATTTGCGCTTCTGAAGGGTTTGGGTTGACCCCGTTTTGGGACGAGGACAGTTTCTGCCGTTCCCTACAGGGCTCCCCGCATGCGGCCGGGGCCCGCGGCCACCTCCGGGTTCCTCCCGTGCCGTACCCCGGTGCAAACACACGTACGCACAAGAGCGCGTCTGGATTAATCCCATTTTGTTCACGTTAATGAAACCAAACATCGGCTTCCAGAACCGCACCGCTAACTGGAACGCTATCATGGAGCTAATGCTCCAGGTACGGCCTGGATAGATTTTTCCGGAGCGCGTCGATATGCGTTTTATGGATTCCATGCAAACAGGTCAATGAGAATTTCAAGGCTTTAATGAGGCATAATGGGCCGGCTCTGGGCCGTTTACAGACCCCTACGGAGCTGCCCGGGGCACGGTCCTCGGCACGGAGTTCCACAGCACCTCGGGCGGGAGCGGTGGGAATCGCGCGGTGGGCGACGGCTCAGAGCCGCTCCCTCCCCTTCCCTCGGCTCCAGGCACGAGAGCTGCTGACGGCATCCACGCGTGACCGCTTTGGGTGTGGTGGTGGGTTGGTTTTTTTTTTTAAAAAATCCTTCAAAGCCAACGGACAGACACCACCAACCGCCAGGCTCGCGGCGGGGAGGTGCCGGGGGTTAGGGCTCTGCAGCCCGTGTCCCTTGGGGACGACCCTGCAGAACCTCGCTGCTCGCCCCCCCCCCAGGAACCTTCGCGTTTCGTCGTCTCGCAGCAGAGCCCCCCCAGCCAGGAGAGGCCCTCGGGGGGCAGCGCCGCCCCGGCCGAGCAGCGGGGTCGTGCCAGGGGGGCCCCGTGGGCACAGACGCCGGCGGGCAGAGGCTGAGCCCCTGCTTTCTGCCCGCCGCCGCGCCGGCCCGCGGGTGCACACCTCGCCTGGCCCGGCCAGCCCCGAGCGCGGCCGAGACCATTAACTTTTTATTCCCTTCCATTCTAATCTAATTATATTTCTGTGTTCAATAGCTGAGCGTGATGTTAAACAGGCTCTTCAGAGTAAGCTGCAGTCAGGGAAGGCTGGCAATCTCATTTACGCTGAATATATGATTCATTACAGCAGGGACTCGGGACAGAGCAATTAATTCACCTGCACGTGTGGCTGCAACGGGCACGGCTGCCCCACGCTGAGCCGGCGCACCGCGAACCCCAGCTGCGTTTCCTGCCCCCGCTATCGGTCAAAAGCAACGCGAGGAGGTGAAGACGGCTCAAGGCAACTCAAAAAGGAAGAAAAACCCCAACCGAGGCACTGTCGAAAGCAGCAAGACCTGGCTGCTGGGGACCGTGCATGCTGTTTTGCAGACTTGGATTCCCACAGAGCAACAGGGGGCACGGGGGGAGGAGGAGGAGGAGGAGGAGGAGGGGGCATGGGAGGACGAGGAGGAGGAGAAGGAGGAGGAGAAGGAGGAGGAGGAGGAGAAGGAGGAGGACCCCGGCACCCTCGCAGCAGGAGCATGGAAGCGTCGATGACAGCCAACACACGCACGCCGGCGGCGTGGCCCTGGGACGGGGCAGGCTGTCCATCGCCCCGCGGGGGGCTAATTACAGCTCAGGCTGCTTCACGGCGCCCGAGTGACGGCCGCTTGTCGAGGGGTTGGAGCTGGGCTGGGGCTCAGGGCTGCCCCGGGGACCCTTGGCTCCCAAATCCGCACCCACCCCAGCCCCTGACGCTTGGCTCGCCCCTGTCGGTAACGCACCCCCGTGGAGAAGCCGTTTTGGTACCCAGCGCCCCCGCCACGGCCGGAGGTGCCTCAGGCCATCCCCAGCCACCCCGCCCGGGTCCCACGTCCCAAACGAAGCGCGAGGAGGAGGATGGGGACGGGGGGGTGGGGGGGGTGACGGGGACGGGGTGGTGGGGACGGGGTGGATGTGGGGGTGCGCAGTACGTACCAGGAAACAGCCCGATGGCGTCTGCCCTGCCCCCAGAAGTCAAACAGGCTGCGGCCAGTCAGCAGGAGATCTCAAACCATTTCTCAGACACAAAGGCCACGGGAATAAGATGCCGGTCAGAAGACGAGGGTCTGAAGTGAGCAGAAAAAGGGGCTTGCACGTGCTGGTGCGTGACACACACGGGGCAAGCCGAGGTGGCCTGCTGCAAAAATCAGCTTTTTTAGAGGAAAATAAAAAAATAAATCTCTAAAGTAACGCTTTGAACAGGCTTATTGGCCTTCAAAACCCAGGTGGGACCAAGCAGGGAAAGAAGACGGTGACGATGGTCTGCGATGTGGAGCTTCCCCCTGTGCAGGAGCTCCCCTTACCACAGCCAGTCGCTCGGGGGGGGCCCTGACCCCGAATGGTGCTGCCCCCCCCCGCCGCACCGAGCGGCACCGCCGCCCGTGCCGCCCGCCCCCCGCGCCCGCCGTGCCCATCGCCTGCACGGGGTCCGCCCAGAGACGCGCCCAGGCCCAGAGGGTCCCAGAGAGCATCGCCTGGGGGCAGGAGAGCAACGAACCCCCCCGCCCAGCCCAAAGAAGGGCACCCCCGCCTCGCTCAGCTGGGGTTCAGCCCCAAACCAACGCATGCCTACGTTCAGCGAAACGGTCTGCAAATCCCTGCCGGTTCTCCACGTTCTGGGATTGAGGGAAACCCTGAAAAACGTGACCCAGCAAAGCCCCGTGCGCCTGCCGATGGCTCAAAAGACGCCGGCGAAGGCGCTGGCTTCCCGGCTCCCGTCCCTCGTGCCAAGCGGACATCGGCTGCGGGGGGGTCGTGCTGGAGGAGCCCCGCTCGCTCCTCCTCGCCCTTGAGACGCTCCTCCGGGCCCTCCCGCTGGCTTTGACGGGGATCGTGCGTTTGCTGCACGGCGGGACGGCCTGGGAGCCAGCCCGGGGCTGGGGGGGGGGCGCTGACCCAGCCCTCCCATCGCCCCCCGGCCCCGAGCAGGCGAGGGGCACGCAGAGCGAGGGCTCAGCGCCTTCCGCTGCTCAGCGCCCTTGTTCACGCATCGTTATTTTGTGCCAGACCAAAGGTTCCTTTGGCGCTCGCCGTTGATCGCCCTGCGCGTCCGCAACCCGGCAGCCCTTGCGGTGCCGCTCGGGAGGGGGCGCCCGCGCTGGAAGACGCATCCAGCGGCATTTAGGGCAGCGGGAACCGAAAAGTGTGCGGCGCCGCACGCGGCCGGGGCTGCCCGTCCTCATCGTGGGGGTGGGCGGTCCGGCGGCCGTGCCCACGGGGTGGGCGAGCGTGGCGGTGGCTCGGAGAGCCCGGAGGAAGGCAGCGCTGCCCGCGCCCCCAGGGCCTCCCCCCGGGGGCAGAGAGGGGGCCGTGGCGCCCCGGGCACCGCGCCGGCCGCCTCACCTGTTTCCATTGAAGGTTGCTTTGTAATCCCCGGGCGAGCGCAGCGCCTCCTCCGCGTAGACGGGCACGGGGGTCCGGACGCACTCGTGGGAGCACTGCAGCGTCTCGTTGTAGGCGGTGAAGATGTCGAGGGTGCTGGGCACGCGGGCGGGGGCGAAGTCGGTCAGGTTCTGGCAGCTCTCCTCCTGCTGGTCCAGCTTGCGCTGGTGGCTGTTGCGGCGCGGGCGCCCGCTCTGCGCGCAGCTGGGGCAGCGGGGAGAGAAGGGACCACTCAGCATCAGGTTAGAATTCAGGAAAGAATTTCCCTTTGGAAAGATCAGCCACCATCAAGCCGTCCTTTGGCTTCCCTTTTCTTTATTTTTTTAAGGATCAAATTTACATTTTAGACACAAGCCTTCTACCGCCAGAGGAATTGCTTAGCGAGTCACAGGTCTATACCTGCAGGGAACGAAAGCCTTTTTCCGAGTGAAAAGACCCAGGGTAGAAGGATGAACCTTTTCCATCTGGGGGCACCAAGAGGTTTTCACTGATGGGGACGAACAAGCTCGGAAGCTGGCCTGACACGGCCACGGGGTGGCTGGAGGGGCAGGAGGGGCAGCCCTGCTCCCCGGGGGCTCCCCCGGCCCCAGAAGCTCTGGTGGGATCTTGTGGCCCTTCTGGTGCGGTACAGGTGGAACGAGGAGAAGAGGAACCCACCCCAGATTGGGCTGCTCCTATTTAGGGCTCTAGACGCTGATTTAATTAGGATGTCACTTTTCCCCCGAAGAGGATTGGTGGTGCCTCTCGTCGTACTGGAGTTTGGCAGGCGGCAGCTCCGGGGCCGGCGGGAGCTGGGGGCAGCAGCGGGCTCCCCCTGCGCGGCACCGGCCGGGGTGGCAGCGGGGGGCACCGCCTGCCCTGCGCCGGCTGACGCGACCCAAAGTGACAGCCAGGAAACGACCGCGGGGCCCGGCCCGGCACGCTGGCAGGACGAAGGACACGGGGGGCGCCTGCGCGGCCGCAGCCATCGCCCACCCATCCAGCCCGAGGGGGACGGGGGCAGAGACCGCATCCCGCTCGGGGCTGGGGGGCAGGCGTGAGGAGCCAAAGCAGTTGGGAGCGGAGCCGCCGGGGCGCTGCTCCTCTGCCCGGGACGCCGACGACTGCCTGCGGCATCCTCCCGTCAGTTCCCAATTTCACTTATTGTGAACTATTTCTACCCTGCACCGATCACTGCATTTATTTTTTTCCCCCTTTTTGGCTTCAGCACTAGGCCAGCCGAGCTGCCCTGCCAAGCTGTGGTCGGCCGGATCCATGAAGGTGCCGCCTGCGACCACCGGTAGAGAAAAATCCCAGACGGGTTTTAGGAAGAATTTTCCACGCTCTTCCATCGAAACACGGCTACGGCCAGGGAGGTTCAGCAACGTAAATCCTGCCTGAGACACGAACCGAGCATCGCCGGCCGCACCCCCGATGCCCCCCCGCTCCCAGCAAAGCAAACCCATCCCTGGGGTGAGTAACTGCGCTCCCAGCCGGCCGCAGCCCCCCCAGAGCTCTGCCCGGATTAAGGAGCCTCCCTAGCCCCGCACACGGGCTTTCCTCTAATCCCGGGGAGCCAGCGGGCTGCTTCATCCTCCTGGTTTTCTGATTTCCAACTGGGGGCAGGAATCGATCTGCTGCAGCGCCTGTGGGGAGCTCGGGTGGGCAGAGCGGGCAGGAGGCGGCCGGGCTGGAGGAGAGGAACCCTGGAGGAGAGGGCCCCCAGAGGAACCACCGGAGGAGAGGACCCCCAGGGGAGAGGACCCCTGGAGGAACCACTGGAGGAGAGGACCCCCAGAAGAACCACTGGAGGAGAGGACCCCTGGAGGAATCACGGGAGGAGAGGACCCCCGGAGGAACCACTGGAGAAGAGGATGCCCGGAGGAATCACGGGAGGAGAGGACCCCTGGAGAAGAGGACCACCAGAGGAGAGGACCCCTGGGGGAACCCTGGAGGAGAGGATGCCCGGAGGAATCACGGGAGGAGAGGACCGTCACCGATGCCGAGCGCGGCGGCACCGTGCGGCAGCTCTCCCACCGGGCCGGGGCTGCGGCCGTTCCGCCCCGCCGGCAAGGCTGACCCCAAAGTAGGCCAGTTTCCCTGGGAAAACGGGCAAAGCCAGGAGCGCCCGCAGCCATCAGCTGACCTATTTCACCGCACGCCCAGCCGGGCCGAGGGAACCAACGGCAGCAAACTCAGCCGGAGGATGGGGCACGCGTCAAACCGGCGGCACCCGAGGGCGTGGGGGGGGCGCGGGGGGGGCGCAGGGGGTGCCCTTCAGCGCCGTAGGGAAGGTCAGCGCGCGCGGCCGCCGTCCCAGGGAGCAGCAAAGCTGCTGGCGCGAGGTGGCAGAGGAGACGCCGGCCGGCGCGGGGCAGGGCCCGGCCCCCTCGCGGGGACCCCCCCGCTGCGGCCGAGCGCAGGGCTCCGACCTCAGCAGGCGCCACCACGCCGCGGCGAGGCGACCCCGGAGCAGCGGCGAGCACGTGTCCCACGTGGGACTCGGCCACCCGCGCCTGGCCACGTGCCGGTCCCCACAGCCACCCACCAGGCGGCGAGGGGCGGTGGGGGGGGGCGCAGGGGAGCCCGGGTGCTTCAGCCTCCTTTGGAGCTTTCAGCACGAAATAACCCGTTTTCTCCTGCAATGACGGACTTCCCGAAGCCACCCCGGCGGATGCCACGGGCTTTAGCGCTCGCAGCTGGAACAGCTCCGCCCCCCCCTCCCCACCCTGTCCCCCTCCCCGTCCCCGTGCCCCCCTCCCACGCCACACAGACCCGGGAGGGACCTTACCAGTTCTTTAAGACAAGCGTTGTTATCAGAGCGGCTATGACCATGATGAGGGACACGGTGATCGTGATGATCTGATGAACCGCCAGACCTGCCGAGAGAAGAAAGGAGGGAGTGGGGACGGGGGCGCAGGGGGACCCCGAGCAAAGCCCCCCCCCCCCCCCCCCCCCCAGCCCCTCCCCGGCGCGGGGCCGTACGCAGCCCCCGGCAGCGGCGAGGCAATCCTCTCCTGCCTTACATAAAATAATCCTTAAGCCAGGCTTCTCATTTCCTATCCTCTCAAGTATGTTCCTTGTCAGCCCGAATTAGGCACGAAGAACGGAAGAGACGCGAGGACGTATCCCCTCCGGGACGGAAAGGGAAACTTGAGCGCAGCCTCGAGCGGGTGCAGGATTAACCAGAGATAATAATTACGGCACTAACTGCTGCTCACTTAGAAGGTCGGACGGGCTCATTTTCTCCTCATCCACCTTACACAGGGTATAATTTTGGCTCGTGTATCATTCCTAATGAGCAGTTTGGAAACAAAAGCATCCCAACGTACAGCATGTTTGTGGGTCTGCGCCGCCGTACAGTTGCAATTTCGTAATGAAATGATTTTCCTGGCCGCAGCCCAAAGATGCGCTATTTTTCACAAACAGATGTTGCAGCTCCTGATGGATGGTGGTTTTAATAAATAAATAAGGGTGAGCATGACAGGGAAACAAGCGGTTTTATATCTATATGTGTGTGTGTGTGTGTGCATCTGTGCGACACACGCTGCCACCTCCCGCACCGAGCGCCGGGGCTCCCGGCCGGCTGCCTGCGGGCAAGGACGGATTCTGCGCTGGGGCTGGGGCTGGGCCGGGGCCGGGAGTGCCCGCAGGGCTGCCCTGGCTGCAGACCCGGCAAGGGGGTGGGCAGACGGCTGCCGGCCTGCCCGGCCACGGGTCTCGGCCGCAAACGGGCTGCAGCAGCTCTCCCAGCGCCGCACGCGCGCCCCTTCCCCGGCACAAGCGGCGTGAGCTGGGCGCACCCTCTCCTTGGGGGGGGGGAAACCCTCCCGGGAGGGACAGGGTGGGGGGCGGTGGGCACCCAACACAGCCCAGAGCGCTGCTGCCCACAGGACGCTGCGCAGAGCATCCCCACGCTCCCACGGGAACCCGCCCAGGGCTCTCCCACGGGAACCCCACCCAGGGCTCCCCCACGCTCCTGAGCAGCAGATTTGGGGCCACGCGGCGGCTCCCCAGCATCGGCACAGCGCGCCCCGCGCTCCGGGCAGGCTTGGGGCAGACCGAGCGGCACCCCGAGCGCCGGGCCGGGTAACGAGGCCGGGTGAGATTTGTCGCGGGTATTTTAAACGGATCGCGCTTGCTGTGCCGCTGCCTTCTCCCGGGGGACAGAAGTTTTGACTCCCTTGAAATTTGTCCTCTCGCCTCCCCCCCGCAACCCCGGGGGTTTCGGGTCCCTGCCCACCCACCCGTGCCGCTGCCAGACCCATCGAGGTAGAAAGGCTGCTCGAGTCGCCGGACCCCGGGCAAAGCCAACGCCTCCCCAGCCCCCGTGCCTCCCAAGAACCCCTAATCCCTCGGAAACACCACGGAAAACGCAAACACCATGGAAAACGCTCCCGGCGTGGGGAAGAGCGGGAGCGAAGCTGTGCACGGCTGCCGCCAGCCACGCGGGCTCCCGAGGGGGGCTGGGAACCGCTCCGGGGACGCCGGCGCGCAGAGGCAGAAGTCGCCTTCCACGCCGCCTCCCAGCTTTTGGGAGCACGCACGCCCATCACGCCACGGCCGGGGGGGCCACCCCGGCTTGCCGTAGCCCTGCCCGTGGGCACGCGCGCCTCGGCACCGCGCCTCGCCACCTGGGCACCCTCGCTGGAGATCCACCGCCAACCCGTCCTTGCCAGCATCACCGTGCTGCCCGCGCCGCGCGACCCAGGCTCTGCCCCGGGAAGGAGGCACGGATCCCCGCTTGGGATGCGGGGACCCAAAAACTCCCAGATTTTGAGGAATGAGGCCAGCCAGCAGCGACACCTTTTTAGGAAGCGCTGCGGGCTTTGCTGCCAGGATGCATCCCGGGTATAAATCAAATGCTCAGGAATGTGAGTCTTGACAGTGGAATATCACAAAGCCAAGGTCACCGTCGGCGAGTCTGAATCACCAAAACGCGCCCGGTGCCAAGCACCCGGGGATCGCTCGTGGGGGAGGCTTCGCTCCCAGCCCCGGAGCCGCCGTGCCGGCAGGGAGCCAGGCTGCCGGGGAGGGAGCTGCTCGGCGGGGAGGGAGAGGAGGGGAGAGAAGGGCTGGCCTGGCATCCCCGGGGCTCTGGCACCTGGCGGAGCAAAAGCACTCACCTCCAAAATAAAAGCAGAAGGGTTTCTGGAAGGAAGCACGCACCCAGCATCTTCCAGCGCTTATTCCGCTTCGCCAGCGGATACGCCACGGAGGAGATCTGGGAGAAGAGCTGGAGAAAAGAGCAGGGGTCCCAACTGGTTTGAAGGAGAGGACGTGGTCTGGCGCAGGAGGCGGTGGCCAATGTCACCCGCCCCGCGGACACCGCTGGCAAAGGGGTTTTCTGGAGGCAGGACCGAGGAGAGATGACGTCCCGAAGGCCAACGCTTCCGAAATGCCGGCTCTTTGGATCCTGGCACGGTCCCCGTGCTGAGCCAGCAGAAGGCAAGAGCTCACCAAAGAGGTGCAGAAGGCTGTGACCCCCCCGTACTTTGGGGTTCTGCCTCTGCTCCCCAGGGCTGCAAGCCACACGGTCCCCACTCCGAGGAGCCATCAGATGGACAGACGGACGGCTGCTGGCCAGCCCCTGCGCCCTGGCGATGCCGAGTGCGATGGGATGGGATGGGATGCGTCAGGTTTCTCCCTCAACTCAAGCACCTATTTTGCAAATGACCCATTTCCTCCCAATTACACATGGGTTGGCTCCTCCCGGCCGGCACCAGCAGCTCCCCCAAGGAGCGGGTTGGGGGAAGCGAAGGCGAGGGCTGGGGACGGCGGTGGCAGAGGGGACCTGGCACCCAGCTCCAGCTCCGGAGGGGTCCAGCACTGGGAGCAGCCGCTGGGCTTCATGCCCTCGAGGAAGGGACCCGGCAGCGCCTCGCAGAACCCATTTGGGGCTCCGCAGGCTGGGGGGGGGGGCTCTGAACCGAAAGCCAACACCCGTGGGGACGCCGCTCCGGGTGGGCAGGATCACTCGGGAGCCACCGAGCCCAAGCTGTGTGGGCTGGCGGAGCCACCCCCCCCATCCCGGGGGATCGGCCACCTCCCACGAGCGACTCGGGACCCAGCACCAAATTCATTGCTCTTCGGCTGCTCTGCCCCCAGCTTTCATTCCCCAAGGGAATTCGGAGGGAAAACCCCAGGGCACCCCACCAGCCGAAGGTGGGGTGCGGAGGAAGACTTCTGGCCCCGCTCCTCGGGTCCCTGGAGGACGGTCGCGACGGGAGCCGTGTCCCGACAGACCCGAGGAGCGCGGCCGGCAGCTCCCAGCCCCCGGCTGACGCCCGCCCCGGTGCCGCCGCGTGCGCTGGGTCAGGAGCGGCGCCCGCCCCGGCAGCAGCCCGGCCCCGCCAGCCCGGCCCCGTCCTTTGCGGCAATCTTGGAGGCGCTCCCAGTGGGACACTGCCGAAAAAGATAAAAGGAAAGACTCTAAAAATAAAATAAAAACAGCCCAGTGCCCGACTCCTTTGAAAACAGAAGCGGCGTCGGAAACGAGACCTTCTGCAAAGATGGGAGCCGAGGCAGAGGCGGCAGGGACGCGGGAGAACCTAACGAAGCAATTAATCCTCGCGCTTACATAACGGGGAAGGCGCAGGCAGAACAGATTGCAGGTGGCTGAGCACTGGGAAGGATGGCAGCTCTTCGGAGCAGGACACATGGATTTTACGAAGGGCTGGATAATTTTAGACTCCCTCACATACATCAGCTGCCATATGTACCCGCGCGGAAGAAAGTTCCTTTGCGTCGCTGATGAATTCTGCACGAGAGCCCGGGGGGATCTCAAGGGAGCGGGAGGTGGTTTTCCCGTCAGCGCTAACCACGGCAGCGATGGAAAAGAGGGAGCGGGGCCGGAGGGGTAACGGGGATGAGCCCTGGGGAGCCCCGCAGCCCCAGCGGTGAAGACCAACAGGTCTTTCTTCTTCCTTTGCAGATACAGCAGGGCCTTTGCTCTCGGCCTTCAAAGAAATGTATGGGACCCTACAGAGCAAAATCGAACAGAAACGGCCGATCTGCAGGAGAAGGTGTTCACGGAGGGGCCAGCCCGGGAGAGGGGAACATCGTGCAGGGGACGCCTCCCGGGGGGGGTGAGATGGAGGAGCGGGCTGGCTGCGAACGAAGAGCCCAGCCTTATTTTAAACATGGCCCTAGGAGCCCGATCTGTCCAGAGGAAAGGAGCCTGGAGGACAAAATCAATAGCTCATAAAGCAAAATTACCCTCCTTCTCCTCCTCCTCCTCCTCCTCCTCCTGCAGTGCCGGGAGCCTTCTGGTGCCCGCGACCCCAAAAAGCGGGGCAGGCTGCAGGGAAGAGCCTGGAAGCCGGAATTACGGTGGCTCGGTTTTGTTTGCTCATCCCCATGGCAAACCTTTGGCAAAGCGCCGACCCCGGGGGGGTACAGAACCCGCGGCCACGTCGTAAGAAACAGGGGTCAGGATGGGCAGGGGCTGGTGCAGGGGATCGGGGAGGGACGCGCGGGATCGGCCGCCCCGTCCGGTGCCGGCCACGAGGCTGCCAACGCCGCATCTCTGCGAGGGGGCTGCGAGCGGTTCCCTCTTACGAGGCTTTTACCGGGCAATTTGACGCAGTGACCATTTAACTCGAGGGTAATTACAGGAGAAGTATTTAATGGAATTGAAAGCGTGTCCAAACCCCCGCGCTTCTGCTAGTGCAGCAGAATTTAATGTGTCGCCTGCCAGGAGGGAAAGCTCTTCAAAGGCGCTCTTTGAACCCTTGGAAATGCTGAAATATCGCTGGGTTTTTCCACTCCCGTGCCGTCCGAGCGCACGCCGCTCTCGCCGGGGACTTGGCGGCGGTGGGAGACCCAGCCCCAGCATCCCCAGCCGCGGCCGCTTGGGCAAAGCGCGGCTCCGAATTCCCCACGTCCCGGGAAAAACCCAGTCCCCTCCCAGTGAGCCGGCGCCGGGGCTGGTTTTAGACGTTACGTTAAAGACCACGTATTTGCCACCGAGAGGAAAGCGCCGAGTTTTGGCCGTTCTGGCCACCTTTTGAAACGGCTCCCGGACAGCTCTGCAGCGACAGAATTAATTCCATGAGAAAAATCCATTTGAGACCGATGTCTTGCTCCTGCAGAAGCGCGCAATGGCAGCCAACAGGAGATACCAGCTCTTAATTAAAAACAAAGAGAACCTCGATCCCCCAGGGCCTTCATTTCAACAGCTCTGGTTCGGGAACACGCATTTTTCATTTTCCCAATAAAAACAGCTACGAGCTGCAACTCTTTGAAGACCCTCGTCAAGGCCTCTAAGCTGCATAAAATTAAAAAAAGGAAAAAGCAGCTCCGTTTGGTTTTGCAGAGCGTCATCTTGAGTGGCCGAGAGACCAGAGACGCTCCCATCGCCTGCTGGAGCCCAGCCGGGAGGGCGGCAGCGGAGCCCCCGAGCCCCTTCCTGCGCCCATCGCCTCCGCCTGCCCCCGCCGCCTCGGCCTTCCCCAACCCCCAGTTTGAGTCGAAATCCCAAAAGTGGGAAAATCTCCTGAATAAGCCAGGGCTGGGTCTGCCAGCAGGCAAGGCAGGACGGCAACCACCGGAGCGGCGGTCCGTCAGCCCAGCAGCCGCCCCCCCCCTGGGCATCGCCCCGGCTGCCTTTGGACGCGGGGACGTCGGTGCTGCCCGAGGAGGGGCTCTCTCGGAAGCGGGGGCTTCTCCTGGGGCTCGGCACCCCGCGCTCATCCCTGCCCCGCGTCTCCTGCCTCTGCTCTGGCACGCCGCGGGCACCGGGACGGCTCCGCCGCCGCCCGAGCACCGCCGAGAGGCTGGGGAAAACCAGCTGGGCTCGGGAGGCATTAGGGCTTCCGCAGCCGTCAGAAAGCCCATCTGATCCTCCAAAGCCTCATCTAACCCGTAAAACCGCTTTCGGACAGAAAAAATTGACCCGGGAGCGTTGTGCGGCCGTTCGGCTGCAATCGCCACCACAAGCGGCCTTTCCCGGGGAGAGCGGTCGGACTCTGCCGCAACGCAAACCTCGCTGACATTTACCAGCTTGTACCCGAAATAACGCACAGGCCCCGCGGGGGTTGGGTTCGGGACGGGGAGGAGGCACGGCGGGGGCCGCCTGGAAAAGCTCGGTCTGGTGCAGAGCTGGTCCAGCCTTGGGGCTGCTCCTCCCAACGCCCCTCCTGCCCCCGGAGCGGAGTTTGTGCGGGCAAAGCCCCTGGGTTTGCCACCCGGTCAGCCAGGGCGATCGGCCCCGACAGGCAGCCCGGCGAGCGTGAGTCATCCTGAACCGAAACCGCAGCTCTTCAGCAAAAAGAGCGCCAGGTTCCTGGAAACCTCCGGCGTTGGGGGCCGGGCTGATGAGCAGGGAACGTCCTGCTGCCGCCGTCCGCCGGCCCCGCCGGGAGCGAAGACCCTCGAGGCTCGCGCTGAAGACGCCGGGATTTACCCCCTCGGGTGCCTCGGCAAAGATCAGCACGTGATAAACAGCTCGGCGAGCAGCAGAGGCGTTCCTGGCTGCTTTGGAGCGGCGTGGGCGACGGCGCAGGCACGGCCCCCGCCAGCCCCGGGGGGGCAGGAGAGGCCCCCACCCCCTCGCCAGAGCGCTCGGCGCGGGGCCACGCTCGCCTCTCGCTCCGGCCGTCGCCGCCTCCTCGCGTGGGATCCTTCGGGATCCTTCGGGAGCCCCCCGGGAATGGCGGGTGCTGGCCCAGGAGATGCCGTCCTGCCCCCCCGCCAGCCCCCGGCTGCGAGGGCTCCCCCACGCCTTTGCACGGCGGATCAAAGCAGTGGCTCCATCCCAACCGCCCGGGGTCTTCTTTTAAACCCATTTTATCTTTAATTAATTCCTTTGAAGCCTTTTGCATCCGCTACCTCCTCGCGCCCAGCGCCCCCTCTCCCGCACCCTCTTTTTGAAGGCAGGGTCGCCCCCCCTGCCGGGACGCCAATGCCTCGCTATTACCATTTATTCCCGGTACGCTCCCGGCGGGCGGTGGGGCGGGAGCCGAGGGCGGGCTGGGGCACGCGGCGAGCGCGGCTCCCGCTGCCGGCACAGCCGGAAAATCCGGCCCCCGCCTCCGCGCCGGGGACGGGGCGCCCTCAGCGCCGGCTCCCTCGCGAGCACGCGGCCCGCGGAGGGCGATGCCCAGCGCCTTGCGCACCGGCCACCAAATCGCCGCTAAGAGCGGCAGACGGCGCGTAAAGCCTTCTGCCTTATAAAGCCCTTAAAGGTTTAATTAAAGACGGCTTTATTCTAATAATACCGAAGGAGAGCCTCGGACAACCCAGCGAGCCCGATCCGTGCCCTCGCTGATGCTTCCCCGTTGAGTCTTCTCCCTTCTTCTGTTTTTCGGCGCCGCCCATGGCACAGGAGGATGCTCTGCGGCGGAGCCCGGCCCACAGGGAGCGCAGCCCCGCGCCCGCCCCGGCGAGGGCTCCTTACGGCCCCGGCCCCCCCGCCGCACGCTGGGACTCGAATCGTTTCCCTCTTCCCAAGCTCCGCCGTCGAACGACGATGGCAGCCCCCGAAAAAGGAAGCACGGCTTTGAAAAGCAGAAGCATAAACTACGCCTGGGTGAACATCTTGCGTCCCCATCTGACTGCCGCCCGCGCTCCGCCAGGCACCGAGCTGGCACCGGGACGAGCGCACCTGAGCCCCGGGTCCCCCCCGGCACCCCCGGCACCCGCCCGGCCAGCGCCGCGCGAGCCAGCCTCTCCTCCCGTCCCGCACGGGGCGAGCGAGCTCTCTCTGCCGATTCTCCTACCGACAAGCACACTATTTGCTATTCCGGGGGAATTGGGGTTTTTTTAAGCTTGTTTTTGCGGCCCGTGAGTCACGGAGACGGCGCTTCTGGCTTTTTTTCCCCTCTTGCATCTTCGGCAAGGAGCGAGCGAAGGATCTGAGCGGGCAGGACCCGTTCAACCCCTCATCCAAGGGAGCGCTGCTGCTGCGTCGAGGTGCCCCCACCCCACGCCCCCCCGGCCCCCAGGGCCCCCCAGCATCAGCAGGCGCCCAGCAGTGGGTCCCTTTATGCACAGGGGGCGGCGAGGGGACAGCGCAGGAGGGACCCGGGGGGGACGGGGGGGCAGGACCATCGCTAGCACGGCGGCAGCACCCGACCCGACGGCAGCACAGCTCTGCTTGGCTGCAGGAGCCCTGGGGTGGCCCCAGCTCCTGTGGGCGCTGCAAGTGGGACCCCCCTGACCCCCAGGGGTGCTGCCAGAGGAAGCTGAGGGACCGCAGGCTGCGAGCAGCGTCCCTCCGTGCCCGCCCTGGGCTCCCGGCGCGAGGCGCGGCGCCTTGCGGGACGGCAGGACGGGGATTTTCAATGCTCGCTGAGGCAAATGAAACGTACAGACGAGTTACCTAATCCTAATTTGTAGCCATATGTTTTTCCCAGCAGAGAACAAATGCTTCCAGCCGCTACAGCTTATGTAACGGGAGGGAGCTGGGCTGGCAGCGCGCGGCCCCGCACAGGCGCGGCGCCAGCAAAACCGGCGACGGCGCGGCCGGTGCTTCGAGGCGGCGCTGGCCACCGGCTCCCGAAACGCTCGCCCCGGGGCGCTGCAGGTGCCCGGTGCTCTGGGCCGGGGGCTCTCCCGGGCACCCAGCCCCGGCGGTGACGGCAAAGCAGAGCCGGAGCTCGGGCGCTTTTCAATTTCGGGCGGACGGGTGGAGATCAATGAGGTCCTTTAGCCCCGGGAAGGAGTTTATCGCATTCACCACTCAGCGAAAAGAAGTTAATTAGCAAGAGCTCCGATCCTGGCAAAAGCCCCTAATGAGAGCTAAGAGCCGGCAGATTAAAGCAGCCGCCCCCCCCCCGGGAGGCTGCGGGGGCTCGGGGCTGCGGCGCTCTGC
The DNA here is from genome assembly GCA_017310255.1 of Butorides virescens. Taxonomy (NCBI): domain Eukaryota; kingdom Metazoa; phylum Chordata; class Aves; order Pelecaniformes; family Ardeidae; genus Butorides; species Butorides virescens. The sequence goes on from JADKXX010010013.1 coordinate 20,871, forward strand.
CGATCTGCCGGCCCGAGAGCACGGCGGCGGCAGCACCGGCAGCACCCATGGCTCGTCCTCGCCCCGACGAGGCCGCCGACGCCGTTAAGCTGCGGCACGTGCCCGGGGCCGTCCCCCCATGCGCTGCCAGCAGAGCGGGCTACCGCAGGCGGCTGATGGCAACGAGCCCGCCAGACCCCGGGCAGCCGGACCGGGCAATGCCACTGGGGCCGGGGGCACCAACCGCGGCCGCGCCGGGGAGATAAGGCCGAGGGTCTCAGCGCGCAGCTCGCGCCCGCAGCCGTTACCCGTGCTCTGTCACTAATTTACCCATCCCATCCCAGCGGTTTTTTAAAGGATGGGTAGGTCGGGAGCTTTTTGGCTGCTATAAATAACTCCTGTAAGTCAGGAATGCCACTACGGTTGCCTTGCCTCCTTCTGCCGAGCAGGGCGGGCTCGATAAATTAATTGGGATTAAGATTAGGCCATCAAATTCTCTTTCATTTCAACTCGAAAATCACTGCGAGCTTAAAGCAGTCGATGCAGAGAGAATAAATTCTGTAAGCTACACAATGGCATCCCACAGTTTAATACCGGCAATAACAAATATAATTCGAAATAAATGGGAAGCGGCTTTCCCATCCATGGCCAGGCAGCAGGCAGCGCTGGGGGGCCGCGGCGCCGCGCCGAACGCGATGGGGGGAGCGGGGCTGCGGATGGGCACTGCTGGCGGGGCGAGCACGGCACGCCGCTGGGAAACGCCTCGGATCCAAGCCACGAACCGGCGCTGCCGTCGGCCTCCCGAGCGCTCTGCTCAATGTCACGCACTCATTCCCATCCCGGCCGGGGCTGCCGCCAGGGAAGCTCGTGCCGCAGGGACCCCTCCGCCCCAGGACCCCCCCGGCTCTCCCAATTTACCCGCCGCCGCCCCCGGCCCCCCGGCAGACCCTACCTGTGCTGTCTCCCAGCCCGCGGGGCGGGCGAGCGTCCTTGCCGCTGCTGCTGTGGCCGGCGGCCGGCTCGGCGGTGCTGGTGCGGCCGGGGCTGCTGCGGGGCGCGTCCCCGCCAGGCGCGGGAGCCGGGGTGCTGGGGGGCGCGCGAGGCGGCGTGGCAGCGGTGGTGGCAGCGGCGGGGGTGGTGGCGGTGGTCACGGCGGCGGCGGTGGTGGCGGTGGTGGTGGCGAAGGTGCCGGGCAGCGTGCTGCTCTGCGGGGAGTCCTCCTCGCTCGTGGGGCCCCAGACGATGACCTCGGACAGCGTGGTGAGCTGCCCGTCCCGCGGGGCGAAGCCGCGGCCGCGCAGGTGCCGCCGGCCCCTCCGGGAGCGGGGCCGGCACGGGGGGCGGCCGGCGGGCAGCGGGGCGGCGGGGGGCGGCCGGCGGGAGCGGGGTCTCTGCGGGGGGGGCGCGGGGGCGCAGGTCCAGGGGGGGCCGGGGCGCCGCAGCTCCTCCCCGCTCCCCGCGCCCCACAGCGAGCCGCGGGACAGTCTGTGCCGGAGCGCCGGCCGCGGCGAGAGCCTCCCCCCGGCACCGCTGGCTGGGGGCTGGCAGCTGGCGAGGTCCATGGCTAGGTGGAACATGGCTATTAAAATCCAAGCATGGCTTCCGAGCGGGCAACTTGACCTGCGGACAGAGAGCAACAGGGTTAGAAAGGCAGGGGGGGGCAACCCAGCGCTCCCTCCCGGCACGGCACGCCCCGCTTTCCTGCACCCCAAAAACCGCCCCCGGCAGCATGGGGGCGCGGTGCCATCACCCTCCCCGGTGCTCCAGCCCACCCCCCCCCCCCCCAACAGCCGCCCCAGGCCCCCCGCCCCCCCCCCCCCCCCCCCCCCCCTACTGCAAACCCACAGGGGCAGATCAAGGATTTTTGGCATCCCAGTGGATCTGGGAACGGCTTGGGGAGGGAGTTTGCTGCGAAAAGCCCCGAGGAAGCTCTTGCCCAAGCTCAGCCTCCCCTTGCCCAAGCTCAGCCTGCCCTTGCCCAAGCTCAGCTCAGCCTCCTCTTGCCCAAGCTCAGCCTCCCCTTGCCCAAGCTCAGCTCAGCCTCCCCTTGCCCAAGCTCAGCCCAGCCTCCCCTTGCCCAAGCTCAGCCCAGCCTCCCCTTGCCCAAGCTCAGCCCAGCCTCCCCTTGCCCAAGCTCAGCCCAGCCTCCC
>JADKXX010010016.1:0-11813 GCA_017310255.1 Butorides virescens
GGGGGGCCCGGCGCGGGCTGCAGCCGGCTCCGGCAGCCGGCGTGCGGAGCGCTGCCCGCCGCGTCCCGCTCCCCCCCCGATCCCGCACATCTGTTCTGCAGGAAAAATGTCGAGCAAGTGCGAGCGGTAAATCTGCCGCTGGCGAGCGGCGCCTCCCGCACAGCCTCCCCCGCCGCAGGCTGCCGGAGCGCCGGGATTTGCGGCAGCTGCCGCCACCGAATTCCCTTCAGCCCAAAGTTGGTGCCTTTTTTTCCTCTGCGCTCGTTTAAAGACAATAGAGCACAAAGAGGACAAGCGAACGCGTCGGGAAAGGCTTTGGTTATTTTAAGAGGTGTTTCATCAGAGCCTGATACGTTTTCTCTCTTTCCAGGGGTGCTGCCGGTAGGAAGCTAAATTATTCCTATAGCTAGTGCGTTGAAAGGAAAGTGCCTGTCTCGAGAAGATGAGCTGCTTTGGGTGGCTTCTGTTCAGTTGCTGCAATAAAAGAAGTTTTTGTATGAATGCGGGGACAGGTTCTTTGAAGCTGCTCCTGGCTACGGGTGAGAAACGGGAGCGCAGTTTGCGGTCAGAACTGCCTGGGCGGTCCCGGGCAGGAGCGAGCCCCCGATGCGCCGCGGGGCCGGCGAGGAAGGGGCCCTTCACCAGCCACCGCTCGCTTTGTTCCACACAATCGCAGCAGAAAGCAAGACTGAAATAGAAACGGGTCTCTCCCCGCTGCCTTTCTGAGTCACCGGGTTTCTTTCCTGCCTCCACAGAAACCTGCTCCAGCGGCAGCCGGAGCCTGCGTTCGGCAAGGCGGCCCCTGGGAGGCCAGCGCTGGCCCTCCGAGGCCTCGCGAGTCCCCGCTCCCGGAGGATCAGCTCCAGCCACCACTAGAAGTGCTGTGGTTCAGCATCCGAACCCCCACCGCAGTTGGAGCTGGATTCCGGGTGGGAAGGAGCCTGTTTTGGGAAGGAGCCTGTTTTGGGAAAGGTGAAATCTCAGGGGCTGGCCTGAAGAACAGCTTCTCCTGTGAGATTCCGGCTGCTGGGGAAGCAACCGCTCCTGCCCCAGCCCCGGCGGAACCAGGGCTACAACAGCGTCCTAAATAATGGCCAGGCGGATTTTTGGTTTTTTTGGGGGGGCAGATGACACAGTTTGGACCCGCTTCCCTCAGAGCCACAGATGAAATCCCGACCTGCAGGCCAGGCTGCGTGCGTGCGGTGACGCTGCAAGGTCGAGGCAGACCCCTCTCCCCCTCCCCGCAGCGAGGCCGGGTACAAACTGGACCCCGGCTCTGCCCAGTCAGAGCTCTCGTCCCTCCCCAGTCTGGAGGGGGGGGAGCCGCAAGCCCCGGGGATGTTCATTACGTGCAAACCCATGATTTTATGCATGACGTTCGTAGCCACCAAATTGCCCCGGCTTCAGCAGAAACGGGTCCCAGAGCACAGCTCACCTGGACGCAGCCTCCCTGGGGGCCACGTGTGTAGTGAGTTGAAAGAGAACGCTCGGCTTTGCTGCAAGCCCAGCGACTTTGTCACCCATTAAACCCAGCCAACTAACAGGAAAGATCTTTAGAGAGAAGAAGGGAAGAGCGTGCAATTGTCAGTCTTGTAAGAGTCTGTTCTGGAGCCTGCGAGATACTGGAACGCAGTTAAGTAGAAGACAATCAATTAAGGCTTAAATAAACCCAAACGAGCAAACATTAATGAGAGCTATCTTGTATCTGAAACAAATCCTCTCACTCATCCCCACTTAAAAAAATATTATTTCCCCATTTGTGCCAAATGCACGGAACCGGCGCGGGGATCACGCGCTGGGGGACCCATCCCGGGTGGGGGGGCCTGGGGAGCTCTGGGCCCGGCAGCACAGGCAAGTGAACCCCGTACTGAAAGGCCCCGTGCCCTTGCCCTTGGCTTCCCCTGGCCCCCAGAGCTTCTGGCCCCTGCCCTGCATCGAGACCTCACCAGCCAGCAGCTCCCAGAATGTTCCTGAACCAGAGAAAAAGAGATCTCAGAGGAGAGCCGGGGCTTTCAACAGGACGGAAGTGGGCGTGCGGGCAAAGCTTTCCCGTCCAGGCCGTTATTTGGGTTCAGGGTGGTTGGAGATGCTTGGGATGTACCCCTCACGGGAGGGGGATACTTGGACAGGGTTTGGGCACCCGAGCTGCTCTCCCGAGAGCCCAGCCTGCTGCCTGCCCGCTGCCAGGCCGGGCAAGACATGAGCACTCGCTCCCGCACCTTCCTAAGCCAGCCAGCGCGGCCGTTTCAAGGGCAGGCGATGCCATCGGCAGCCGTGGCCCCCCTCGAACGGCTCATGTGCTCAGCAGCGCTGCCGGGGCTGCCTGGCACGGAGCGGGTGGCGGGCGATGGAGCAGCCCGCTGCGGGAGCAGGAACTGCGAATTATCCCCCCATTTAAGTAGGAGGGAAGGAAGTCATTAGCGACTTCATTTGTCTAACTTGTTCTTCTCGGAGTCATCTCTCCAAGAGAGTCAAGTTCCTGACGCTGGCACAAAGCTGTAAGCACTGAACCGGCTGCCACGCTGCGGGTCGCAGATGCTCGCACAGAGCCGTGCTCTGGAAGAAAAGAGGGATTTTCCCTGTGATCCGACCGGCACTTCCCAGGTTTCCCGTAACGGCACCTGCATTGCCACCCACCGTGAGCTTTAAGAGGTGTGGGTGCCCCAAGGGTGCTGCTGCCGGTGGCCGGTGGACGCCGCCAGCTGCGTGGCGCTTCCCCCATCGTGTTCTTGAGGCAAAACCTGTTAATTTGCCTCCGAGTGGGAAGAAAGAGGCTGCCCTGGCTAAACTTGCCAAGGAGGAGGGAAAATTGTCTCTTCGATAGAAATAGGTTGTCATTACCCATTTTCCTTTCATATGGAAAAAGCAGAAGTGTTACTAAGAGCTTGTGAGGGAGAGAGGCGTATAATGCAATTTCTCCCTCCTTGTAACATCAAACTTTGGTTTTTCAGACCAGTGCTGACAGGGAACAGGAGTCTGGAAAGCACCCAGCAGATTTTATGCTCTGGGCAGCTCTTAGGGGACTCAAAGTCCTGATTCACTTAAGAAAGCATCCCCCAGGGGCCCAAACTCCTCCAACGGCCTTGATGGGGCTGCCTAGTGAGGGGGAGCCCCAGCGTGCCAGACCCCCGGAGGGGAAGAGTCAAGCAGCAGGGGAGCTGGAGGGGAGGGCTGAGAAGGAGTGGAAAAGGTAAAAAGTATTTACCCGGGCACATCTGCCCTCTGCCCGCTGCGGGGCAGAGTCACCGCAGGCCCTGCAGCCCCACAGAGCCCCCCTGCAGCCCCACAGAGCCCCCCTGCAGCCCCGCGGAGCCCCCCTCCAGCCCCACAGAGCCCCCCTGCAGCCCCACGGAGCCCCCCTGCAGCCCCACAGAGCCCCCTGCAGCCCCGCGGAGCCCCCCTGCAGCATGGGCTGCCTGCCTGGGGACGTTACCCGGCTTCCCAGCCACCGCTGGCTCTCCCATGAAGCATGCTCCTTCGCCACTTCTGTCCCCAAAGTCCTTCCCCCAGGAGAGGAGGCAGAGCATCCCGCCTTGGCTGAGGGGTGCTGGCCCTGCCTCGCCCCCCCGGCCCCGTGCCCCCCCGCTGGACTCGTCCAGTGCCGAGGAGCAGCAGGGAAGGCAGGGGAGTCGCTACCCAGAAGCAAGCACCCCGTATCGTATTTGTCTGGCTAGGCTGCTCTCAGGCAATTTCTTCTTTTTTTAATCTAAACATTGCTAATCAGCTACTCCAAGCTCTAACATATGTCCTATAAATATCCCTTGTGGAAGCAAAATCTGTCTCATATGTGTATGCAAGACAAAAGAAAAAATTAGAAAGCGTGAAGCCCTGACTTAGCAGCCCAGTAGCATAATTAAGCTAAAGCCTGAGAGATTAACGGAAGGAGGAAAAAAATGCCTGCCATCTCCGTACCCCCACCGCAGCCCCAGAGCATGCCAAAGCTCCGTAGGCTCAGCCCCCGACCCCTGCCCGGGCTGTGGTGCTTGCCACCGTTGCCCACGAGGCCACGGCCCGGGGTTTGGCTGAGCGCTGGCCGGGGGCTGGCGTGGGGACGGAGCTGGGGGCACCGCTGCTGGAGCTCGGCAGGACGCGTGGTCCCTTCTCTTCTCCATACTCAGCGACAGCCCCGAGGAGCTTTTCCAGTTCCTATTTCAGGCGCTTGCTTAGGAAATCTGTGGGCCCCTGGTAGAGCTTAGGGTGGGGTGGGGTGTCGCGATTCTCAGCTTGCCTCTCCGTGGGGTAGGAGGGGGACGAGCTCCCCGGGCAAGGTGCCTCCAGGCACAGGTACCCGAATGCGGCAGCAGTACCGCGTCGATGGAGCTCCTCCGGCTCTGCCTCTGCTCCGGCACGGCCGGCGGGAGCGAGCTTGGACCCATCACCTCTATCTGGCTTCCTCGCTTGCACCCCCCAGCCCCCTGCCCGGGCTGCAAAGCCCTGGCTCTGCAGCAGGGCCCCGAGGGTGGAGGAGCGTCTGAGCAGCTTAACTGCCTTCAGCACAGGCATCCAGAATCCACCCGCTCGCCCCACGCCCCGTGCTCAGGTGCCTCTTGTTCTGACGGAGACGCAGTCAGCTCCTGGCCAGCTTCGCCGCCAGCACGCCGAGCCCTCGCCCCCGCTGCGACAGAGCCAGCAGGGCAGGCGGGGGCTGCCGAGCCCAGGGCGCCAGTGGGGGTCAAAAGCAAACGCCCCAGAAACAGCACTTGCAGGAGCCTGGGAACTGTGCTTTTAACAGCTCGAGAGGTAACCTGCCTTTGTTAACTCCGCTGAGAAATCCTTGGCATCATTAGAGAGGTGACACTGACTTCAGCATTGCCATGGTTTCCCCAGGTTTTACATCTCGCTGCTGCAAGGTGAAGCAAGGTGGCTCTCCTCGGCGCGTCGGCTGGGAGGCATTAACGAGCCGGAGACGTGAAGCTAAAGCAGAGGTCTCCTCTGCCCTGCGAGGGAGAGGTGCTGATCCGGGGTGCAACGCTTTGCGCCGTTTCTCACGGGGAAGGAAAAGCTAACCCGGTCCCGTTCCGCTAAGCAGGGTAAGGAAAACAAGCCCAGAACTGCAGCGAGAGGGGCGTCCCCTCGACCCCTGCGAGACCGGGGGGGTCACGCTGCGGCAGGAGACTGAGCTCCGGGTAAACGAGGGCAATGGCAAAGATGGTTTTGATCTCGCTGACTCGCAGTTCCCGTTGGCCACGCGGCAGCTACGCCGTGCGGGGCGGCTGCTGCTCTGGCCCCGCGCGGGAAGGGACGGCGCTGGCAGAGCCGGCGCTCGGCCGGGCTTGCGAGAGCGAGCTGCCGGAGTCGTGGGTTCCCTGAGCGGGTCCTTGCGCCCCTCCGCCGCGGGCTCCCTCCTGGGGCACCGCTGCACGCCCAGTCACGGGGCTTTCGCCGGGGCGGTGGCACAGGGCACGCGCACGTCCAGCCCTACGGCTCCTGGCGTCAAGAAGCGTTCTTCGGAGCCTGACGCCGAGGCCGCCTTATTTCCAGCTCTGGCACGGTGCGGCCGGCCCTCACGCCTCCCCGGCTGAGGCGCCTTCCCGGCTCTCCTTTGCCGGGCGGTGGTGCAGGGTCCCAGGATTCCAGCCCTCGGTTTCACCAAGGGTACGCGCTGCTTAAACCCTGCAAGCGTCTCTAGCAGGGCTGTTACAGATTCCCTTCGCTTTGGCTGTGCTTGTGTATAAATCTCAGTGATGTTGACAATTGGGCACGGTTTAATTTTGCAAATCTGAGGAACGATCAGGCCAATTTAGTTCACATTTAAAGCATTTGTGTGCACATGCTGGAAAGCCTTTTTTCTTCCTTGCTCCTTGCCTAAGGCCCTTATTATCTGCTGGTGCTATTTATCAATGCACAGCAGGTATATTACAGTAAGGTCTCTTTCGTAAAGTGATGCAAAATAATCATTCCTGTTCCCCATCTGCTCGGCAAGAAAAGTGAGCCCGACTCTCACGCACGTCAGTATTCCTGAGCCGCGGCGGGTTTGTGTCACCGCGGGAGGAGTGATTTAACTCCCTAAGCTCTTCTCATAAATGGCCGTAGTTTTATGAAACGAAAGGAGCCACGTGCAAATTGACGCCACGTTCCCCTTCAGCTCCATCCCTTCAGGCCCGGCCCCGGCTGTGGGGGATGCTGAGGGACCCCCTCCCCGGCACGGCGGGGGTTATCCCTCCCCCAGCTCCCAGATCGCACACGGGGGCTGCATCCCCGGGCCTGGGAAACCTCTCGCCGGGGGGGAGATGCTGGGAGGTGCTCATTTTGGGGGCAGATGACTTCAGTTGTTGCTCCCGAAGCGGACGAGATGAAGGAGCAGTCTTTAATAAAGGCTCGTGCCTCCGAAAACCCCCTCCTCCTCCCCTGCAGGCGCACAGCGGCTCCTCGCCCCCTCCTCCCCGCGCAGATTTGCCTGCGTTTAGCGAGGGCACGGCAGACCTGTCCTGCCACTTCACTGGCACGAACGCGCAGGTCTGCGCCGCGCGCCGTGGCCGGCGGGACGCTGCCGCTTCGCAGGGGTAACGGGAGCTGCCTGCGTTGGGTGCTTCTTCCCCTGGCGTGTAATTAAATGCTCGGTGAAGTGTCCTGAGACGCCGGCACACCTGGAAAGCGCCGCAGAAAGGACAGCCAGGGTGCGCGTTTCCCCACCAAGGCTGCGAAGGAAGATCCCGGAGCTGGAGAGGAGCAAGTCCTGCAGGAGCAAGAAATGCCCCAGGCATCGGAGCCTCATCAGAGCCGTATGGGACCGCGGGAAGCCCTGGCAGAACCGGAGCCGAAGCTCTGGGAAGCCCTGGCAGAACTGGAGCCGAAGCTCCAAGAAGCCCTGGCAGAACCGGAGCCGAAGCTCTGGGAAGCCCTGGCAGAACCAGAGCCGAAGCTCTGGGAAGCCCTGGCAGAACCGGAGCCGAAGCTCTGGGAAGCCCTGGCAGAACCGGAGCCGAAGCTCCAAGAAGCCCTGGCAGAACCGGAGCCGAAGCTCCGGGGCTCCTCCGCGCTGCTGCTGCCCTCGGAGCACTGCCCTCTGCAGAGTGGAGGGGATGATTTAACGGGCTGCCTTTCCTCCAGCACAAGGAATGTGGTTTATGTTTGGCTTCCTCCTCCCCCAGGGACTGAGGTTTAATATTACCTTCCCATTAATTTATATGAGAACATTTCCAAATAGTAAACTTCCAATAAATTAGTAATGCTGATCTATAAAAGGGAAAAAATGGTGTGTTGTGAGTTTATAGCCCTGTGGAAAAGACATTAAAGAGCGGCCTCCTTAGCACGGAGTGCCCTGGGGAGGGCAGGGGGGCTGGAGATGCCCGCGGCGCATCCACGGGGAACCGGGCTCAGCCCTGGCTGGAGGGCGTGGGGCATCCTTCACCCCTGCCCGGGGCAGGGTCTCAGCACAGCCCGGAATTGCCTTTAGTGCTTATAAAACTCTCTTACAGAAAGAGGTTTGTGGGCACGCGCTGGGTGACGGTGAGGCCGCCGGACTCCTGTCCTCAAATTAAACTCATAAACCCTGCGGCTCCTTCCCTGCAACCAGGGGGGCGAGGGGAATGAGCTTCTGCATGTGTACGAGCTTTCCCTGTAACAGCCACTTTAAATATAAGTGGAGTTGATTGATAATTTTCCCACTGAAGAAACTCGGAATGAAGTAAATGGGATTTGACATCTGAGCAGCGATGCTCCCCTGCTGTTCACGGGCACGCCTGCTGCCGCGCTCGCCGCTCGGGAGCTCTGCTCTCCCCGGGTAACAGATGGAGCAAACGGGGAAGGGAAACCTCGCGCCTTCCGCGCTTTCCTGCGTGTTTGACGCGTGGCAGGGCCCGCTCCTCGATCGGCATCACGGGGCGCTTGGTGCTCCCGACTGCCCGGAGAGGCTCCTTCCAGCAGAAACAGCAACCGCTGGAGCGGAGGTCCTGCGGCACGCTGCTCGGGAAACGGGTCCCCTGCCCGCAGAGGGAAAAGCCTCCCCGCGGGTGTCGCCACCCCGCTGAGTCCCCTCTTGCCCAGCAGCGAGGCACGGTTTCCCGCAGCGGGCAGGACGAGAGCAGAGCGGCCCTTTGGGCTCCATCCCTTCCCTGCTTGCAGCTTGTGCCTCGTGGGCTTTATCACAGGCCGGGCTCCGGTTTGGGCGCAGGCGGGCTGGGATGCTCGGGCAGGTTGGGATGCTCAGATGGGTTGGGATGCTCGGGCAGGTTTGGATGCTCGCGTGGGCTGGGATGCTCGGGTGGGCTGGGATGCTCAGGTGGGCTGGGATGCTCGGGTGGGCTGGGATGCTCAGGCAGGCTGGGGTGCTCGGGTGCACAGCTCTGCACCGCAGGATAACCCTGACCCAGCACATTCCCTTCTCCAGCTTTCCCCAGTTAGCCAGACGGACGTTCGCCAGCCCAGCGGGACGTGGAAGGAAACTCTGATCTCTGCTGTCAAGGCCCCTCACGGCACAGAAGAAACGCAAGCGCTTTCTGGTTGTGTTTTACATGCACTCCCCCCCAGTATCTCTTTGTCAGAGCCAGACAGGGAAGAAAAGCACAGAAAGATTCCCAGCGACCGAACCGAAGGCACTGAAAAATGAATGAGAAGACGATTCAGCCTGGGGAGTACAAACAAACTATCTGGAGCAAATAGTTTATTTTAAGATGCTAACATGTTTGCTCCAGAGGCCTGCAGAAAAAAGCCAGGTACCACACAGCCAGCCTTTCCCTTATTTATAGAATAATTATGATGATTTATTAGCTGTGATCAGAAATATATTTATGGCATGGAAGTTTCCAGCCATATTTCAAGTAATTCACCTCCTCGCACAACTCCCCGCCGCTGTCATCCCAGCTCCGCTTTTTCTTCCCCTTGAAACCTGCTTGCGCGACGATTTATGGCTTTGTTTGTGGGAGAAGCAGGTGTCTTGCTCCAGAGAACAGAAGCAAAACAAGTGCTCAAGGGTAAAACCCTCTCGCCAGCAGCCCCCGAGCAGCCGGCGGGGCCGGCGAAGGCAGCGCCCGCCCTGGCTGCCCCAGCCCCGCTCCCACGGCCCCGGCCACCGCCGCTCTCGCCAGCACCGTCCTCCGGCAAAGGGACGCGGCTTTTCCGTCCCGAGCACCGCGAGGCGTGGGGCAGAGGGTGTCCCAGCAGTGCCCCACGTCACCCTGCGAGGCTCCCAGGCCCCGTGCCCCCCCCATGCCCCCCAGCATCCAGCTGGCTGGTGCGGACAAGGAGGGGGCAGCCAGCACCCCATCCTCTGCAGGTCTCCTTGCAGCCCTCAGCTCCCATCGCTGCCTCCAAAACAGGCAGAAAAACCATCTCCGCGTTCTCGTGCTAGCCTGGCCATACATCCTCGTCCTCTCCCTGCTCCCGCTGCGTGATGGGTATCGCTGCTTTCAGCACAGGGAGGAAGTAAACGCGCTCAGCAGAACGCCGAGCGTAACAGGTTTGGGAGAAGCCCCTAAATACGCGCTCTCTGCCCCAACCAAAGCACCCAATTCCGTTTCCCACCGCGCCCGCTCTTCACCCGGCGAGCAGCAATGAGGCGAGCAGAGCTGGGAGGGACGGGGTTGGGCTGGGGGCTCCCCGTTCCCCCGCTTGTTTTCGCAGGGGTGCCCGGTTGTGCCTGGGCTGGAGGGGACAGCGGGAGGGGATGGCGCAAGGGGACAGCGGGAGGGGACGGCGGGAGGGGACGGCGGCTGTGCCGTGGCCTGGCAGCACCGCGCTCGGTGCACGGGTGGCTCTTCCCCCGGGGATGGAGGGTTGGCTTTGGGAGCCGCTGAATTCGCACGCTGCGGAGTGCTCGGGCACGGGCTGAGCGTGTGAGGCTGCAGACAGACAGACAGACAGACAGACAAGCGGCCGCAGGATCCGTGTGTCAGCCACGGCGCGGAGCCGAGATGCCCGTCCCTGCTTCCCATCCCTGCCTCTCCCCGTCGCCTCCAGCCCGAGCCGCAGGGCGTTGTTCAAGGCTCTGGTCTCACGCAGCAGTAAGTGGCTGCTGCCCGTCCGTTCCGTTCCGTTCCGTTCCGTTCCGTTCCCCCCTCATTCGCCCCCGGTACTGCCGGGCTGGTGAGCCGGAGGCTGTGCCGGCACTTGGGCATGGGGAGGAAAAAAGTGGTCTTAAAGTTTGGTGCTTGGTGCTGGTGGAGTTGAGGGCTGCTGCAGTCGGGGTCCTGCTGCAACCCCCCTGGTCCTCATCAGCTCCTACTCCTTGCGGGCACGGTCCTAGGACTGGCTTCTTGCACCTGCATCCCCTCCCGCCGCCCGGCTCCTCCGTGCTGTTCTCCTGCTCGGGGTCTGCCGTAAACCTTACTGCTCTGCTTTTAAAGGGCCATCGCATTTCACCAGCCGAAACACTGGATTTTGTTACAAAGCCGGGATCACAAACTTCATACAAGGGCCCTAACCCTCCGCTCCCGCCCGCCGCACCCCTCCAGCAGCTCGGCGCCGGCTCCGTCCCTCGCAGGGCACGTCTTGGGGCAGCGGGCAGGCCAGGGGACGCCGGCTACGCTACCCGGCTGCTGAGCCCCCCGCTCCCGCCCTTCGCAGCCCTGACGGGGGGAGCTGCTCCCAAGGGCTTTTGGTTGGTGCCCTCTTAGCGTCCGCGACGTTCCAGGCGCCCAGGACCGGGCGCGGGGGCTGACGCTCGTGGGATTAACGACCGGAGACCAGAACGGCTCCATTACGCTTCGGGAGCTAGATGTGTCTGGGAGCAGCCAGGGTATAATTTGATTCATTTGCTAAAATAACACATCTAAACCCAAGTCTAAAGCAAGCCCATTCTCGGAGCCCAAGGAGATGAATAAGAAGGATGGCCCCTGTCCCGGGAGGCATTTGTTTTCATTAAGCGGGTGGAAGAGGCCTGATGGAAGCGGAGAGCTTGATCGCTGAGTAACCTTGTTGACTCCGGAAAAGTCAGAAGCTTGCAAACCAGAATTAGCAAACCAGCTCAATTAACAGGAGACAAAACCCCACCGAAGTCTTAAACTTCCACGTCCCTCAGCTTCTCACCCGCGCCGACGCGTGCCCCAGCGCCAGCGTCCCAGCCGCAGCCCAGCCGGGCAGCACGGCGCGGGCGATGCCTCAGCAAGCGGGGGCACTGCTGCCAGCTGGGGGGCGAGAAACCGGGAGGAGCTTTTAGCTCCTCTGCCTTATTTAATCCCCCGAGCTTTGTTTTGTGCTTGCTCCCAAGGCACCAAAATTAAAGGGATTTGTGCCCTAAAACAGTTTGGAAATCTATGACTCGTGGCCTGATGCTCTCCGGGAGCCTTTCCTTGACATCCACCTTTCTGCCTCTGGTTTTCCCAGGAGCAAAGCCTCACCAGTCTCTTCCTGCAGTTAAAAGCCCTTTCCAGCCCTAATCCGCCTGGAAATGTTCACTGCGCAGGAGCCTGTGCCACGGCACCAGCAAACGGAGCTGCTGGACCCCCCCACGCCTCGGCAGGCTGCCGGAGAATTCTCGGGAGCCGTTTCTGCTCCGCCGTTAACCTCGTGCCCGGTCCCCCCCCTGAGGACACGGGGACAGCCGTCGGAGGAGCATGCCCCCCTCTCCCCCCGGCTTGGGCAGCTTTGGTAACGCTTGGCAGCTCGTCCTCCAAATCTTCTTGGCGATGAAGTCATCGGGGACAGCCCAACGACTTTTAGAAGCAGGTTAAGCAGCGCCCGGCCCTTTTGCCTCCTCATTAGAAGCCCTCGTCCCTAATGCTTCCCAGGTCGCGGCTCCTCTCCCCGTGCCTAACGATGACTCCAGGCTTAGGCGCCCTTTGACCAGTCCGGCTTAGCCACCCGCGCTCGCTTTGCCGCAGCTCCTCATCGTCACCCAAAGCAGCTCCTCGTCGTCACCCAAAGCACCCCCTCAT
>JADKXX010010017.1:0-20009 GCA_017310255.1 Butorides virescens
CCCCTCGTCGTCACCCAAAGCACCCCCTCATCGTCACCCAAAGCAGCCCCTCGTCATCATCCAAAGCACCCCCTCGTCGTCATCCAAAGCAGCCCCTCCTGGTCACTCAAAGCAGCTCCTCGTCGTCACTCAAAGCACCCCCTCATCGTCACCCAAAGCAGCTCCTCATCGTCACTCAAAGCACCCCCTCATCGTCACCCAAAGCACCCCCTCATCATCACCCAAAGCAGCTCCTCATCGTCACCCAAAGCAGCTCCTCATTGTCACCCAAAGCAGCCCCTCGTCGTCATCCAAAGCACCCCCTCGTCGTCACCCAAAGCACCCCCATGTTGTCACCCAAAGCACCCCCTCGTCGTCACCCAAAGCAGCCCCTCCTGGTCACCCAAAGCACCCCCTCATCGTCACCCAAAGCAGCCCCTCGTCGTCATCCAAAGCACCCCCTTGTCGTCACCCAAAGCACCCCCTCATGGTCACCCAAAGCACCCCCTCATCGTCACCCACAGCACCCCCTCGTCGTTCCCGTCGTCCCTGTGCGCGAGCCTGGTGTCCGGCTGACGGGGGCGCCCGGGGTGCCCCTGCCGTGGGCTGCTGGCCGGGCTCTAATCCGGCTGGGAGCAGCTTTCCTGGCCTGAAGGATGAGCTGAGGATGCGGGGGGTGAGGAGGGGCGAGCGACCTCCCAGGGCCCCGCGCTCGGGGCATGGGGTGACGGGGACAGGGGCCCCGCTGCCCGCTCCTCTCCCCCCCATCTCCAGGACGTTTCCCCCCTTTTCTCTGCAGGAAAAGCGCTGCAAAACGTTCCCTTTTCCCCGCTGCTTTGGCTCCGGGCTGCTGGCCCTGAGCAGCCTGTTAGCGCGGCCGCTCCTCCCGCTCCGGCTCTCGTTAATGACGGACACCAGCAATTAATGAGAGCAGCCCCGCACGGCTCGGAGACCCGGCCGTCCCCGCAGCAGCGCCGGGTTATGCACGGCGGGGGGAGAAGGTGCCGCTCGGCGCCTCTGCCAGCCCGGCCCTCTGATGCCTGAGATTTTTTTTGATAAGCTCCTTGTTTCCCAGGCACAGAGCACAAAACTATTTTTCTTTGCGCCGAGCAGACAAGATGTTGAAATGTTTTTTCCTGTGATAACTGGAAGTGGAAGAAATCCTGCCTGCGACTCTTGTCAAGCCGAGGCATCTCTTTGTAGTTCAGCGAACGGTTCCATCCCCGATGTTAATTTAAAAGCAAACAAACAGAGCTGAATGCGTTCGCTAGTAGAATTATTTCCAGTACATTTCAGGTTTTGTTGCGCTGCGTTGTAAAACGCCACAGCACGGGAGCTGCACGACGGGGCCGGGGGGGGCTGGCGGCTCAGCCGGGGCTGGTGCACCCCCCTGCACCCCCCTGCACCCCCCTGCACCCCGCTGCACCCCGGCAGGATCCTGCAGGGCAGCAAAGCCCCCCCCGGGGGGGAAAGGCTCTCGTTCGCCGCCACAGCTACGACAGCAAACCGAGGGTTAAAAACTCCTCTTGAGAAACTGCTGCAAAACATCAACCTTGTTCCACCTCAAAAGAGCAGGAATGAATCAGAAAAGGGCAAAGTGCGTGAAAAGGATGAATTGTAATAAAAGCGGTGTTTAAACGTGCCACTGAGGATTAATCGCCTTCCCCTTTGCGGGCTCTTCCCGGGAGTTTGCGGAAGGGAACGCGACCGAGGAATTGGGTTTATTTTGCGTGTAAACTGGACCGGGGGTGCCTGGGGGCTCCTGGAGCGGGGAGAGGCCCCAGAGGGCAATTTCGCCCTCCTCTGGGCTGGGGGCCCCAGCAGCTCGCCGGGGGGGCGCTCAGAGCCTTCCCCGCCCGTTTCGGTGGTGGCGGGGTCGGGGCGAGGAAGGCGGCAATGCTGGGGAGCAGGAGGTGGCACCGCGGGGACCAGGCTGCCCCGCGGGCTCGATAAACGCCTGAAATTGGGAGCGCTTATCCCCTTGGAGTCAAGGGCTGGAAATCACGCTTCCCAGGGAGCGGCAAAGCGCTCCATCTGCCCAGCTCCTCGGGGGGGAGGCGGCGGGGCCGCTGGGGGAGCAGCGGGCACAGGGGGACCCGCGGAGCCCGGCCGGGTCCCGGCCAGCCCAGGACAGAGCCGGGCAGGGTGGGTGACAGCAGAGAGCCCAGGGAGCTGGTCCTTCCCCCCAGGGTCTCGCCCCACCTCTTGCCCCCTCCCCGGTCCCTGGGTTATCCCCAGCGGAGCGAGGTGCGCGGTACCCGTGGGCAGGCTCAGCGCCCAAGGATGCTTTGGTGCTTTGTCATCAAAACCCCCCGCTCGCTGGCAAGCCCAGGCAGCGTCACCTTTTCAGATACACAAAATCAATGCTGTCCTATATTCCAAAACCTTTAAACACCAGACAGGCAATTTGTCTTCTTTTATGGTGGCCGGGAGTGGAAAGGAGCCTGGCCAGATTAAATAATCCAGCAAGAGCAATTCGAGGTCATTTCCATCATATTAATTGGTCTTCCCGCCTGTAGTAAAAGCGAGCCGGGGAGCCAAGGCCAGGCCTGACGCCGCAACGGCACGGCTTTTCCGCGGAGCAGCGGGATCCTGGCGCTGCTTTGGGAGCCGGGCTTGGCCTCCGCGGAGCATCCATCGGCTCTGCCGGGGAAGCAGCGGAAGGGGAGCTATTTGGGACTCTGCTTCCCCCCCCTCCCTTCTAATGAAGGAGTAAATCGAGCCAGAGCTTGACGGATCCGTTGGAATGTTTCCTCAATATTCTTGGGGAGGTTTGGGGGAGCCGACGCGGGGCCGCGCTGCGGTGTGATCACGCGCACAGCTCGCCGCCTCCCTCCGCCTTACAAACCAGCGCGGGCGGCGGGGAGGAGGAGGAGGAGGAGATGAAAGCCTGCGTATTCCTTAGAAACGGAGAGCAAATTTGAGATAACACAAGAACCATCATCTGACGTCTCCGAAAGCCTTTTGTGAGCACTTTCCAGGAATCTTTGACAGCCTCGGCTTCAGCACTAAGAACGCTGGCAGCCAGCGGCAGCTCCTGCGTTCGGCGCGCGCGGGACCCGCGGGACACGCAGCTCGCCCCGCGAGATGACGCCCACCGGGGCGCGGGAAGCGCCGCACGCGGGGTTCCCCGACGCAGCCGGCTTCGGCGGGCCGACGAGCCCCCCAGGACCCCCCGCCGGGGGTGGCCTCGTAGGGCTGGGTTTCTTTACCGCAGGGATATTTCCGCAGCTCACCAGAATTCGCATGCAGCGGCGGGGAGCACGTGGTAGGTGTTCACCCGGGGAAGGAAAAGCGACCGTCCTGCGCCATTCCGACTCAGTAGCACGCAGGGAACGGTGCAAGGTTTTCAGGAGAAAGTCGGAAAGAACGGGGGACCTGTTGGAGAACGTCGCTTGCTTTTCGCCGGCGATTTGTAGGAAGCGAGGGAACCAAACGTACTGAATGAGTAGCAGGCTGGGAGCTACTTGCAGAGATTTAACCGAGAGCAGTTCCGCGTGGGGTGTGCAGGAGGGCTCCCC
The DNA here is from genome assembly GCA_017310255.1 of Butorides virescens. NCBI lineage: Eukaryota > Metazoa > Chordata > Aves > Pelecaniformes > Ardeidae > Butorides > Butorides virescens. The sequence continues at coordinate 3,501 of JADKXX010010017.1, forward strand.
CCGTCCCCCTGCGGCGAGGCAGGACATGGGTGCTCCCCCCGCCGGGCGAGGTTTTGGGGTCCCAGCCCTTCGCCAGCTTCCCGGGCCATTCATCCCGGAGGTTTTTCTGCTTCAGCACGTTGCCAAGAGAGACAGTGACAGATAAAGGAGGAGAGCTCCACGTAACCTCCATTACCCGAGGATAATGAGGCCCAGTGCACCCTTAAGGTATTGGTAATATTTGTACCTATTCAGCTTTTTCAGCGCTAACGGTAACCATTTATAGCCATTCAAAGCAGACAACTGGATGGCAAGCGGAGCCCTGCGTGCACGCCGGCTGCCTCGCGGTGGGCAGCACGTATCACACCCCCGGACGCGGGGATCCTCGGCCGCGGCTCCCGCCGGCGCTGGGCTCTGCAAACGTCATTGCAACGCTCCGGCCCGGCGCCGGCCACCGCCGCGGTTCGGTTCCTCCAGCCCTGGAAAACCCAAGCCAGGACGAGCCCCGACGGACGCCGTCCAGAGAGCGGCCACCGCGTTCACCGCCGCCACCTCCTGCCAAGACCCCGCGGTCCTGGACGTGCTCAGCGCCCTTTGAGCTCCTCCACCGTGCCCAGACCCAGAGCCCGGGCAAACCCCGGGGCAAAGCTTTTCTTTGCCCTCACGGTCGCTTTCCCGGCACAGGCGGCACCGTCACCCTCGATACGCCGCTTTTAATTACGGGGGAATCGCTGTTAAGGAGGCCAAGCTCCACAGCAAAGGTTTGCTGGCCACGAGGTCCCCAGCTGACGCAGGGGGGTTATAATTAGAGCCCCCAACACCTCTGCAGTTTGGGCCAGCGGCTACGAAGACCCCTTGGGTTTCCTCCCAGAGTCGTTTAACCAGATAAAGAAGTGACATTTTTCAGCCTCTAAGAAGAAGAAAATGAAACGCATTGGGGTTAATTCCGTTTGTTAGGTGAAGGCAGCGTAGGAAATACAACCCAAAGCCCCAAGCACGCACGTCGCCGATGCGCTGCCTGAATAATCAGAGACGGCGACCGACAGCGGGGGAGCCCGGCCGCGGCGCGCGGCAGCGGTTTTGTTCCCGGAGGTCACCGAGCGTTTGATCAGCCCTTGCAGAGCCGTCCTTCGGAGGAGAAACGCACCCCCCCCCAGGTAAATATTTGGCCAGCGGACGGGGTTCGCTCCGCACTCGCAAAGCCTCTTATCTGCCCCGGCACAGCCCCAGCGCTGGCTCCCGCGCCCCCATTGCTGTTCCTGCGGCAGCCGCCGCCGCCGCGCTGGGGGGACGGCAAGAGCAGCCATACGTCTCCGATATTGCTTTCTGCCCAGAGACCGTAATTGCTTCTGCAGAAGAAATTAAGCGTCATAATGAAACGACCGTAAAAAGCGACTCTGCTCCCCGTCACCAGATCACAAATACCGCAGACGTGCGCACGCGAGGGCACCGAGCCCAGCAGGGCAGGAGCGGCTCGTCCATCGCAGCACGGCGGCGGTGGCCCCACCGTGCTGGCCCCCACCAGCTGACCAGTGGCCACGGCCCTGCCATGCTGGCCCCCACCAGCTGACCAGTGGCCGCTGCGGGCTCCCGGGCCGCCCGAGCGTGCTGCCCTTCAGCCACAGAGGTGCGGGGATGGGACCAAGCGAGGAACTCGACCCCAATTTGCAGACCCTTGCTGCCTTCCCAAACTTCCCGGCTTTCACTTCGTCTCCAGCGTTCCGGCTGCCTTTTGCTTGGCTTTGGTTCTGCTCTCAAGCAGCGGGGAAGGGGCTGAGGAACGTCACCTACGGCTTTAGACCCGTAGGTGTTGAGTCCCTCAAACCTGGAAAGGGAGGAAACGTTTTCTAGGGAAGCCGCACAAACCTGCACGCGGGGTTGGCCATGCAGCAGGACGGGTGACTTTGCCAGGAGGGGTAAAACCCAGAGCAGAACGCCCGTCTTCCCAGCTGGAGCCTTGCACCCACCCGAGCAATCCCGGGCTTTAGCCCAGCGCCCACGGCAGAGCCTGCTCCCGTCGGGAGCTGCGAGCGATGCAAAGCCGAGCGCGCCCATCGCTGCCGTCGCACCCACCCCACTGACGCGCCCCGAGAGCACCTCGGGCACGTGGGGACCTGCCCAAGCCAGCTCCTGTCCCCAGACCTGCCCAAGCCAGCTCATGTCCCCAGACCTGCCCACGCGAGCTCGTGTCCCCAGACCCGCCCAAGTGAGCTCCTGTCCCCAGACCTGCCCAAGCAAGCTCGTGTCCCCAGACCTGCCCAAGTGAGCTCCTGTGCCCGAACCTGCCCAAGTGAGCTGGTGTCCCCAGACCCGCCCAAGTGAGCTCGTGTCCCCAGACCTGCCCAAGCAAGCTTGGGGAGCTGGTGCTCTGCAAACGGCCACGTTGGTTTTGCATCCTTTCCTTCCACGGCGCACAAATTCCTGCCCAAAGCATCCTTTTACTGTTCTCCTCCCAGGTTTTCTTCCTCCATGGGATGCCGGCTGAAAGCGCTGCGAACACCGCGGCCCCCACCTCATCAGCCCCGATGAGTTTTGTTCGTGGCAGAGACCCCGCGAGGAAGCGCCCGGAGCCCCCTTCGCTCCTGAGAATTCGCTCCTGCTGCGCGTCGCCCGTTCCTAGTCTCTGTGGACGCTACAGAGGGATCTGCCCACTTAAAATAGGATTATTTCTGGGTGGCAAACCACAAAGTCAATTTGGCTCTAATCCCTTTAAACGGAACCAATTATTGGCGCGCTAATGACTCTTCTGGAGGTCTCTCCCGGGCCACGGCGGGCGAGGGCACCGGAGGGCTTGCAGGCAGACGAGCCCGAGCCCGAGCCCTGGCCCAGCGGCACCACGACGATGTAACCACCTCGGCGGGGGGCACAGCCGCGGGGCCGGGACCCCAAGCAGAGCCCTGGGGGCTGTGGGTGCCCCCCTGCCCACCCCGGGTCCCTGCCCCCCTGCTTGCCGCAGAAGAGCGCGAGAACACCCAGCTTAATCACGCGGTCCCCGCTTCCTATCGCTAATAATATTATCATCATGATATTAAGCCAGTTAATTCTTTCTCTCGATTTATTTGCTTTTGTTTTTGTACTCCCGTGTTGTAATTTTCAATTTAATTAGTTTCAGTGTTTCTGAGGGCAATAGGTCTCGGTTTATCTGTGCAGCTAATAGTCCTAATTGTTTACCCTTTCTTCAGCAATATCTCATTAACTTTATGGGCCATCATTTCCGTGGCGTCACCAGAATTAATTCCCTCCCTAGTTGAACCATATTCCTAAAATCTTCCCCCCCTTTCTGGAGCGCACGCCGGGCGGAGCAGGGGGAAAGCCAGGGCTCTGGCATCGCCGGGGGAGGCTCCGCAGCGGGCAAGGGGAGCGGAGCGGGGTTAACCCCGAGCCGTGCCCCGGGGGGGGCCAGGCTGCTGCCGGGCGAGGAGCAGGGAGGCTGGGGGTCAGCTCTTACACCGGAGCTTTGGTGCTCAACGTGCACCTTTGACACCGCTGATCAAGCAGGCAATTTGGAAGAGAAACCAGACCAGGCCCCTCCTGAATACAGATTTCGCCGACGCCAATACCCAGCTGCGCTCCAGGGACCTCACGGTGCCGGGAAACTCCTGGCTCCCCCTCCGGCACCGTTGGGCAGAGCCCCAGGCAGAGCCCCTGCCCCTGCCAGCTCTCCATTGCCGCCGCATCTCTCCTCTTTTGGGGCCTTCCCACACTTGGTCCTGCTCTTCGGAGCCTGGCTTGGGTCCTTGTTTCTACCCCTAACAGCCCAGGGGCGCTTTTCCCACCGATGGAGCGGTCTGGCCGCTCCCCTCGGCTCCAGCAAGTGCAAAATTTCTTCCCCCCAGCGAGGGCAGAAAAAGCTGCTGGAAAACTAAAGCATGGCATCGCTTCCGAGGTGGCGCTGAGCTCCTCGGTGCCTGGGCGCTGGGGGAGCGGGGCGGCTGCCACTCGGCACGGCACGGCACGGCACGGCACGGCTCGGCACGGCTCGGCACGGCACGGCTCGGCTCAGCACGGCTCGGCACGGCTCGGCACGGCACGGCTCGGCTCAGCACGGCTCGGCTCGGCGCCGCTCACACGGGTTAAGCGGAGGGCAGAGCGTGCCGATCGCTTGGCTCCCCCCGACTCCTGCCGGCAGAGCCCATTAATCACCCTGCTAATGAGTTTGTGTTCACAGATGAGGGGGCTTGGGCTGCAGAGAGGCGTCGCAGATGATATCTCCCATTGATTGTTTCAGCCCGCTCCAATGATTTGCACCGATTCTGAATTTTCAGCTGGAATGGCGCCCGCGGAGCCGGGGGATACTCGTTCAGTGGCGATGATTGCAATGACTTGGGATTTTTTTTCCCCGCTGTGTTCCCAGTTTTACACCCATCTTCACCTTCAGGGCTGGTCTCCCCGGCTTCGGAGGAGCCCCGGGCAGCGGCTGCCGGCCCGGCCTGAGGGAGGGGGCGGCCGGGGCTGCGGGGGGGACGCTGGGAAGCGCCGCTCGCCGCCGCCAGGCACTGAAACGCGGTTTGCCATTAAGCAGGCAGGGAGGGATCTGCTGGTGGCAGCTGTAAGGGCACCTGAATTATTGATGGGCACACGGGTTCCAGCGGAGGCCATGAAGACAGCGAGAGCCGTTCCCGTCCCAGCACGCGTCGTTAGCCGGCCGAGCCCACCGGGCGCCTGCGGCTCTGCGCACCTCGTGCTTCCCAGCTCACTGGGAGAGCTCGGGGGGGTGCAAAAGCCACGCCAGAGCAATGCCGGCTTTAATTTCTCAAGGTGGTTGGGATATTAGGCTGTGAGGAATAGCTGGGGGACAGGACTGTGCCTAAAGCTCCTCAGGCTTCCGCAAGGCAATTTTGATGGGTTTGAGGCCATCGCCGGCAGGCAAAGTGCCCGGGGGCAAAAAAACATGTGTGCGGGCAACCTATGGAGCACAGGGCAGCCACACGGCCAAACGCTTCTGCCAAACTTTCCTCTCTGTTTCTTTCCCTTGGCTATTTTTCATCTTCCATGGGCTGCCAGGAAAGGCGCCCAGCCTCCTCCACGGCCCCAGTTCTCCATCACGCCCCACCTCCCGCTCCCAGGGCCAGTTGGAGCCATTTTCTGGATCCTTCCACTTCTTAAATTTTGTTGTATTTGTCTTCCGGACTGCACAGAGAAAAACCATCCCCTAAAAAACTGGAGAAGGGTGGGGGGGCAGGGCAGAGGGCTCGTCCCGCGGGGCAGAGGGGGCCCAGGCAGCTGGCTGGGAAAGGGGCATCGCCCCCACCTCCCGGGTTACAGCATCGCCCCCGCCTCCCGCTGGCCCCGGGCATTGCTCTCGCCTTGAGCCCGCGTGGGTGAGGACGGAGCACGGGCGACAGGAGCCCGCCCGCCCCAGCAAAGACAAAATCGGTGCCAGGGAGCAGCTTCGTGCGAGCGGGGCCTCGTCACCGGGCTCAGAAGGATCTGGCTTGCGCTGGACCATCCCCCAAAACCGGAGACGGAGCCACTACACCTTCACGCTCAGGATTTATCGCCCCGTGGCACCGCACGTCACCGCGTGGGTCGCCCTGGCAGCCGCCGCTCCTGCAGCGGGCTGAGCCGTGCCTCGTCGGGCTACGGCTCTCACCAGAAACACACGGCTTCAGGAAAAAAAAGGTGCCCCAGGGTTGGCAGGTGGGGAGCCAGGCATGATCCGATTTGGGGAGGGCGGTGGTTGGCGCTCGGGGGGCACGCGGCGGCACGAGCCAGATGTGGCGGCGGAGACTTCTGGAAGGGAGCCCATGGCGGGCGGCAGCGTTTCTCTAACCCCGTATTGACTTTGGCTTCCAGAATCAATTTTCTTTATTAGCTGATGAATCTCCTCAAAAGACTTTCTGTACTGAATCTAGATAAATTATTTAAGCAGTAAATTCTTTCCGCTCCAGCCCTGTTACGGCGCGGTGATTTCACAGGGAGAAGCCGCAGAGAGGGGCTTGGGGACAAGGTCACCGCCAGCAGAACGTCGGCACGGGGACAGCTTTGCTAACGAGCGACCGCACGGCGAAGAGCTACTGTAAACCAGAAGCGATGAATAAGAAACAGGTTTTTGGCAAAACGCTGGGATTAGCAGTGGATACGACGAGCGAGCCATGGGAGACGGGAGCCTTAATTATTTATGCAACAAATTGCTGGGGACGAGGGCAGAGCACGGCTCTGGCTGCGGGCAGGAGCAGGCAGCGCGCGCGGTGGGGTCGCTTTCTGCCCTGGACGAGCGGTGGCTGTCGGGAGCCACTCCTGGGCTACCGGACAGACGGACGGACTCGCTGCAAGCTGCCGCGGGGAGGGTGGGAAGGCGCAAGCAGCGGCGCAGCGACGCGTTTGCAAACGGCGACGTTGCATCGGGGGTCCCGCGCGTGGGACCGCGAGCACCCAGGCGCGCGCTGTGGCCGCCGTGTCCGTGGGCGCCACGGTTTGCTCACGGTGACCCAAACCCCAGGGGGCCGGGGTCGGGAGGGTGCTCCCCTCCGCTGCCCGGCCTCCCTCCAGGGTCTGCTGCCGCTGCCTCGTTTGCTTTGCAAATTGGGCTTCGCACACTTGTCAGGGGCCGGGGAGCTTCAAGGCCAAAGCCAACCTGCGAGCCAGAGAGTAAGAAATAATTCTGCCTCCGAGAATAATGCTGGCTCACGAGGTCAGAGAATTCAAACATATTTATAGCCAGCAAAAGAAAATGATTGTGTTAAACGGCGGCTGAAGTACGCGGAGACCCGGCGAGAAGTGCTGGCTGCAGCCATTCATTACGTTACCAGGAGCATAATTACGCAGCTCGGTATTCACATCCCGAAGACTTTACTGCAGTCCTTCTCGACAGCCCGCTTCGGGGATCAAAAGGCTAATGTATATTTTCTGCAGAACAAAACTGTAAATCAAAGGCTAACCTGAGGTGCGAGAGGCGTTCTCGGCGGGCGGGTGCAAGGCAGTAACGGCGCTCAGCGGCGGCGCGGCGGGCGGGCGGCGTTGTCCCCCCACGCGTGCACAGCCCCGCGCGCCGCCACCGAGCGGGGGGCACCGGGGACGGGCGGGGAGGGGACGTGGGGTGACTCGGTGCCCGTCCCCTCCTGGAAATCGCACCGAGATGGGCTCGACCTGGTTCCAATAACCAGCTATAAATAGCAAGCGCAATTAAGGCGACCAAACAAAGGAGATGACGGATCCCTGCCCGGCGGGACGTGGGGGACGGGGGGTGGGGGGGGGGCAGGGAGCTGGGGTCGCTCACCGCCCTCGCGCAGCGGTTTTATGCGGGGCTGTGAGCAGCAGGGTGAGCGCAGGACGGGGACAGAGGGGACGGAGGGGACCGGGAGGCGGCAGCGGCGTGCCCCGCGCCCGGGCGCCTGCCGAGGAGCTGCACCCCAGCACGCAGCCCCGGGGGGCCGGGGGTCCCACTGGCCGCCCCCCGTCCCCGTCCCCCACCTGCTTTGCTCCGGCCGGGCTTCGGACCGTGAAGCCTGCTGAGGTTTTTGGACCCGAGCTTTCGTCACAGCCCCCTGGCTGAAGTGCAAACCTGTCCTCCAGTGAAGCCTCCCCCGCCGCGTGCTGTCGGTTTGTGCTCGGGGCAGACTCGTGTTCAGGGCCAGGGTTAGCACCTTCACGTCCCTCGTCCATGCGTATGCCAGAAACAAACCAAACACGAACAAGACGTTCAGCGCCATGAGTCCGGTGGTGCTGGTACCTCGGTGCGATGCCTGGCCCGAACTGTCACCCATGGGGAAAGCCCCAAGCCCCCAGCCCCTGGCCCCCAGCCCCCAAGCCCCCCAGACCCCCAAGCCCCCCAGACCCCCACTCACCGCCTGCCCCAGCCCGCCCGGGTTCAGCAGTTTGCCATGGGGGTAACTGGCGCGGCAGCCCCATAACGGGGGAAACCCAGGGTGCTCCCCCCGCTGCCACTTTGTGCTGCAGCCCTGGTGGAGCCATCGAAGCCCAATTTTCGCTGAAGCCTTTCACCGGAGGTGAACACAAGTGTGTGACCGGCAAGGACTGATCTTAAATAGCTGGGGTAACGCCCGCCAGCTGCGGCTTTTACCCAGGCTGCCCATCACGGGGGAGCGGTGTCCTCACAGCAGATCTGTGCTGAGAATCATGGAATCACAGAATGGTTTGGGTGGGAAGGGACCCCTAGAGGTCCCCCAGCCCAACCCCCCTGCAGGAGCAGGGACACCTTGAACCACATCAGGTTGCTCACAGCCCCGTCCAACCTGGCCTGGGATGTTCCCAGGGATGGGGCCTCCACCCCCTCTCTGGGCAACCCCTGCCAGGGTCTCAGCACCCTCATTGGAAAGAATTTCTTCCTTAGATCCAGTCTAAACCTCCCCTGCTTCAGTTTAAAGCCATCCCCCCTTGTCCTGTCCCAGCTGGCCCTACTAAAAAGCTTGTCCCCCCCTTTCCTCTGGGCCCCCTTGAAGCCCTGAGCGGCCGCACTCAGCTCTGCCCGCAGCCTCCTCTTCTCCAGGCTGAACACCCCCAACTCTCCCAGCCTGGCCCCAGAGCAGAGGGGCTCCAGCCCTCGGAGCATTTTAGTAGCCCCTCGGATCATTTTAGTAGCCCTGCCCTGGCCCCGCTCCAACAGGTCCATGTCCTCCTGGTGCTGAGGGCTCCCGAGCTGGACGCAGGGCTCCAGGGGGGGTCTCCCCAGAGCAGAGCAGAGGGGCAGAGCACCAAGTCCTTTGGTCCTGAACCCCGGGAAGCCGCGGTGCTGGGTGACAGCAGCTGCTCAGCCCCCGCCGCTGGGTGCCCCGGTCCCCGCGGTGGCAGGGTCTGCCAGGCGCCGCCGTGCCCCCCGGCTCACGGGCGCTGCCCTCCACCCCCGGCAGCGGGGCTTCAGCAGCCAGGGGAACCGGAGGAATAAATCTGCGAGTATTTACAGCTGGCGCCGTGCACATCAGACCCCATTTATTCCGAGCGAGCGGCTCAGACGTGCTCGCAGCAGCCTTGCGAGCGTGTTTGTCAGCCGGGCTGCTGGGGAGATCACCGCCATCGATTGCCGTGTCATTGTCACCCTGCGCCCCACGGGAGGCTGGGGGGGGGCCAGGCTCCGCCACCAGCAGACCCCGGTGCGCGGTGGGGAGCTGCCGCCCCCCCGGGACGGCTCCCCCTGCGATGCTCTGCTCCGTGCTCGGAGCCGCCGCGGCGGGGAGCGGGCGCCGGGTGCTTCCGAACCCTGGACGGTCAGGTAGGACGGTGTGACCCGGCAGAGCCACTCAGCGACGCTGCGATTTATTTCTGGGTTTCCAGAGTGCCACCTGCGAGGGGGACACCGGCTCTTGTAAAGAGGGGGAGGGAAAATCCCGCCTGGTGGGAACAGAAACCGAGCAAACGCTCCACAAAAAGCAGGCGGGCTTCTGCATGGGGAAAAGGCCGGCAAAAATGAGCGGAGGGCTGGGAAAATCTCTCCCCCAGAGGGAATTGAAGAGCTTGTTGAGCTCATTAGACGAAGACCGAGGGGCGACCTGGCCCCTTTGCACGAGGACCTGCCGGGGAGGGCAGCACCGCGGGGCTGCGGGAACGGAGGAGCATGGCGAGAACCCAGGGATGGGAATTCAAGCCGGGCAGGCTCCAGTTAAACCCAGGGGCCATTTTTCCCGCCAGCCCCATGGGCAACTGATGATGCTGAGGGAAATGGCGGATTCCAGGCACTTCCAGCCCGAGGAGGAACATTCCTGCTCTCCCGGGGGAGCAGCCCAGGGCTGCCAGGCTCCTGCAGCATCCCAGCCCCGGGGGGCTCAGCCGGGGGAGCAGGGAAGGTGCTGGCCCCAGACCCGGAGGCTGGGGGTGCTGCTCACCCCACCGGGGGGGGGGGGGTCCTCACACCAGCCAGAGAGGGGCTGCGGCGAGGTGCAAAGCCCTTCTGTCCCTGCCCCCAGTCGCTGCTCCTCATCCCGACCCCCCGGCTGCCGCTGCTGATCAGCAAATCTCCGAGTGCGCTGTAAAGGAGGGCGCCCTCCTTGTCCCCTTTTTTGCAGACAAGGAGATTGAAGTCAGCTGGAACTGCTGGTGCTCAGCCCTCCGAAAATGAAGCTCTAAATAACCGGGACTGCGGGGGCCGGGGGGGGCGGCGGGGTGTAATAACCTGAGTGGGAAGGTGGCCAGGGCGGCGGGACGGGCACCGCAGCTCCCGGGGCCACCGCGCAGGATTTCACAGATTTCACGGCCGTGAGCACCGGCTCCTCGCCAGCAAGGGGGGGGCAACGGGCCACTGTGAGCCTCGGGGGCCAGGTCCCAGCCAAGCCCCCCACTGTGCCCTCCCGGTGGGGTCCCCACCGGCCGCAGCCTTTGCTGGGGTTGGATCGTGCACAACCCTCTTCTGCTCTTAACACCACGCCGGGCACGGCTGCCAGTGACCCCGGCGGGCTCGTGGCCGGGTGGGCTCATGGGTGGGTGGGCTCGTGGCCAGGCGGCAATTCCTTGCCGGCAGAGGGGCAGGAGGAGAAACTCGAGCCAAAATGGCTGGGGCTTTGCGGTGGCCCCGGGGTTGGGCTGGTTCGCCTGTTTGCTCTTTGCTCGTCGCGTTTCCAGCTGCTCCCGTGTGTGTTTGCACTTCGCAGGCTTTGACTGGGACGGCTGAACAAAACCCGCCCGCAGCCCCCGATGCCGCAGTCACGGGAGGCACGGATTGGAACAAATAAACCCGAATCAAATTCAATTCCTTGCGCGATCACGAAGACCAACATGTCAAAGTGCAGGCGCCGTACGTTAAAAGCCTCCAACAAGTCGAGCGCGCTTCCCGGCGGCCGCGGCGGGTTTTCACAAGGCAGGGGTGCTTCGCAGAGCCCCGCGAGCCGAACAGCGGCAACTTCCCCTCCGCCGCCAGGAAAGCTTTCTGCCACCAAAAGATCCCTCTCAGCAGATATGAAACCCTCTGCCGCGGCGGTCTGCGCGCCGTGCTGGCGGCAGGCGGGCACCCGGCGGGCACGCGAGCGCGGCGGCGGCGGCGGCGTGGGGCTCGGCAGCGGCGGGTCGCGGTGGAGCAGGGTTTGTGCCTGTGGGCGGGGGGGTCTGGGGCCGGCTGGGGTGGGTGGGCGCGGGTCTGGGTCCCCTTCCCGCGTGGTCACCGGCTGCTTTCACCCCATCTTCGGTGCAAGAAAAGGGCATTCATGGGCCAGCTCAGCGCTGGAGCTTCGGAGCGGGGCCAGATCCCGGCTCGACGCCCCCGCCGGTGGCTGTCGCCCCGGTGTCGTGCTCAGCACCGCACGCCTGCCGCCCAGGACCGGGGCCTGGCGCACGAGGCAGCAGGCAGCCCAGGGAGGATGCTTACCCCCCCCCCCGCCCCCCGATCCAGAAATTAAGGCTTCTCCGGTGGATTAGTGCACTTCAAAGAGCAAATGTGGCGCAGAGACCCAGCGCGGTGCGTTCCGACAGACTCGGGCGCAGATAACCAAGCAGGGCGCTCGCAGGCTTGCGCGGCGGGACGGCATTTTCCACGTTCCTTGAGCCGTTAACTGGCTCCTGTTTGATCAACCAAGCTCCCTTTGCTCCAGGGCAGCAAGCAAGCGGCGTACGGCGAGGGAGGGGTAAAGCGTACCCACATGAAAGAGAAGCAGCCCCCCCTTCTGCGGCGCGAGCGGCTGCCGAGAGCTGCGCCCGCCTCCCTGCGACGGGGCACTCACCTGCTTATCGATCTGGAGCCCGGCCCGCGCCGTTTGCTTTTCCACCTCCCAGCTGCCATTTGAATTTTATTGGATTCCTGTGTTTCAAATTACAAGCAGGTCCTCTGAATTGGCATTAGCTCCTTAAAGATGTGCTGCATCTTCGCCTGTCCTGACAGCACGAGCCAAGCGCATCAGAAGCTGCTGGGTAATAGGCAATTACTGCTCTTAAACAGACGAGGCATTCGCTGGGAGAATGGGCTGCATCTTAAATCATCCATAAATTCTCTAATAGTGCTTCTATTAATACCTGGTTTCTGGCACATTCCTAATTATTGTGTTCCTTATCAAACCGCCGCCTTTCCTCGGCGAGGGGAGCCCGGCCAGCCGTGCCGCGCGGGAGGGATGCTCGGGGGCAAGGAGTGGGGCAAGGCGAGGGCAGCTCTGCCCCTGCCCCCCCGCCTGCAGAGCATCTTCCCCCCGGGGAAACTGCGCCGGGGGGGAGGCTGGAGCAGCCCCCGGCATTGCTCGGGTGCTCCCCTTGCCGGACTTTCTGGCATAGGGTGCCTCGGCTCGGGCTTCCCCAGGGTGCCATAGGACAAGCTCCATCTTTTGGTAGAGGCTGAGGCTTTAGAGCAAATGAAACCCCCCGGGGTGTCCTGGCTCGCCGGTGCCGGAGGAGCCGAGCCGTCACCTCCAAGTTTGGCTTCTCGGCGGGCACCGCGCTGGCAGCGGCACGGCAGCTCCGCTCGGCGCGCGAGACGGGTTGTGAGCGCCACTCGTGCTCCCTCTTGAACCATTACGCGCTCCAGAGAAGGAGCATGTACAATTCGTGTCTCATTAATTTTTTTTTTGAAATATTATCCTTTTCTTCTTCCCTGCGTTTTCCCGTTATTAAACCGAAATCGTGCTTCCTTTGGAGAATGCAAGCCATTTGTTACCATAACAACACCTCTCCTCCCGCTCCGCAGCCACCGCTCCCTCCCTGCCTTTGCCCCCGCCACAGCCGGAGAACCCCACCAGCCCCAGTGCATGCAGGACCCCCCTGGGATGGGCAGGACCCCCAGTGCATGCAGGACCCCCCCGGTGCAGGCAGGACCCCCCTGGCGTGGGCAGGACCCCCCAGTGCGGGCAGGACCCCCCAGTGCATGCAGGACCCCCCCGGCGCGGGCAGGACCCCCCGGTGTGGGCAGGACCCCCTGGCACGAGCAGGATCCCCTGACACGGGCAGGACCCCCCAGTGCAGGCAGGACCCCCTGGTGTGGGCAGGACCCCCTGGCACGAGCAGGACCCCCTGGCATGGGCAGGACCCCCCAGTGCATGCAGGACCCCCCTGGTGCGGGCAGGACCCCCCAGTGCATGCAGGACCCCCCGGCGTGATTCTGTGACCCCCCTGGCCCTGCCGCGGCTCCACGACTGCCGGGGTTCGAGGTGGCCCTTTGGCAAAGCCCCCGGCCGCTCCGGCCCTGGCAAAAAGCGGGTGTTTGCCAGAGGTGGACACCGCTCGTGGGTCAGCGCCCGCCTCTGCGACCCTCCCTGACACCACTTGCCGTTACCGGGTCCATAAAGGAAATCAGTGAGCAGTTACAACGGGTTTCTTAAGCGGGCTCGTAAAAGCTTCTGATGGGAAAACGCTTTATTCTGCCAACTTTTTTATAGCGCCCGCTCACGCTTTTCCTCTCACTGTGAACTTTTAGTGACTTTTTGCAAACCGGTTCATTTGCAGTCCCCAGGAGACACCTTTACGCTGCGCTGTGAAGCCCCCACGGCCAAGCCAGCCCTCGGGGGCCCGGCGAGGACGAGCCCACCGGTGCCAGCGCCCCCCCGGCGCCCGGCTCTCCGCTCCCCTCCTCCCAGGAGCGCCAGGGCATGGGCCAGCTGACGCCCGGAAAGCCGCTGAATCGCGTTATTCCCGTACTGTACCGCCGCGCCGCGTGCCGTTAGGTTAGTATCGACGTCAGTACTGGTAGCGGGGATGATGATGATGATGATGATGATGGTCAGAGCAATATAAACGTGGCCCCTTGCTCCTCGCTGGCTGTGCCCAGGCAGAGCAGCCCGGGGGTGCCGGGGCAGGGCAAGGTCCCGGGGCCGCGGTGCCCCCCCCAAACCTCGGCACCCCCCTACAGGCAGCAGAGGGGGTCCAGCCGCACGGTGCTCAGCGCTGAAATAAAGATGATGAAGGAGATATTCCAGCCTCTTCTTTTTTTCCCCCTCTCCTCGGTAAATGTCATGCTTCAGGGGAGAATAGCCAAGAAAAGTTCAAAGTAATAATATCAGAAATCTGCTTCTCTTTTCCTTTTGACATTTTATTGTGATATGAAATAGCAGGGGATAAAAGCTCTAATGGGGATACTCGGTTCTTTCTTTCGGTGAGCATTTTAAATGCTGGCTGGTTATGACTCACATTTATTATGATATATGCAAATCTTTAAGGGCCTCATTCACAAAGCCGAGGCAGCCAGGGCCGCTCTCCCAGGGGATTCACCGGGCGGGAGCCGCGCTCCGCCGCCCCGGCTCTCCCAGCATCCCGGCCGGGCAGGCTGGTCCCCGGGGCCAGTGGGGACAGGGACGGGCGACCGGGCGGGGGGAAGGCTCTTCCTCAGCCTCGCCGGCCGTAGGAGCGCGTGGCTGTGCCCTGCACCCGCTTTTTGCCATTAAAGCCCCAACGGCTTCTCCGTCGGCCGCTCTGAGTTTATTTCCGTGTTGACTTTGGAGCAGAGATTTCGGATGGATAAACAACGGCGAGGAAGCAGGCTGTAAAATACAGCTTTAGGGAGATTTGGCTGGCAACGTGCACGGAGTCTTGTTGGTTTGTGGGGGGGGAAAACGGGTTGATTTAAAAAAAAATAACAAACCCCTCATTTCACATTGAATCCTGTCCTAATTAGGAGCTATTATTGCTCTCCAACAAATAATCTTCTGAACTAAGTCCATTCCACAGAGAGTGATCAAAGGGTGATTTAATTAAATTTTCATGTTTAATTTTCTGTTTGCATTTCTGGCTATTTTTTTGTTCCTTTCTCTAACGACCGCCGTGCGAGGAGGGCCAGGCACGGGCTGGGGCATCGCACGCGGCCGGGCCCGGCTCCACTCCGGCCGGGGCATCGGCACCCAGCCCGGACCCTGCGGCGCGAGCCGCCCGGAGCGCGGGTTTCCTTCTTCACGGTGCCTTGGGTTTAGTCATCTGGTCCGCAGCCAGCTTAAATGTTATACTTAATTTAGAGCAATAACACTTAAATTATGAATTGTCTGCTGTAAGTATAAATTATACATTTTGGAGATGAATATTCAGGTCCTAATTCAAAGCAGCAGATGTGGCATGGAAATGTTCGCAGGCAGATACGATTCCAAGCCATGATTTGTTTTTATTTTCCCCGGGAAGCCGTCCCCAGCTGACCCTCCCTAGCAGAGCCGGGAGCCCCTCGGGGCCCCCGGGACCCCCCCAGCTCAGCCACTGCCCCCCCCATGCCCCCGTGTTTGTTTGCTCTGCGCCGCCGGGGGATCGGGGTTTGGTTTTGCAGCATCTGCCGGCAGAAGGCACCGCCGCCAGACGCGGCCGCCGGCTCCACAAGGGGCCAGGGCTGGCCCTCGCCCACGCAGCCCCCCGGGGCCACCCGGGCACCGCCCCGCAGACCCTCACGGGGGTCAGAACCTCACGGCCAACGCTGAGCGCCGCAAGCCGTGAGGCGAACGTGGCCGCGGGCAGCCTGGGGCGCGCAAACCGGTCGCGTCGGAGGCCATGGGCCGGCGGGGTCGCGCCCGTGGTTCGTCAGGAGGCAAACCTCTGCTCGCCCCGCTGGCCCCGCTCAGGTGCCCCGCACTTCCCTGCTTTTGGAAGGTTGATTTTTTTTTTTTTTTTTCAAACAAAGCCGTGGCGCTGCCGTGGCTCGCGGAGCGGGCTGGGTGCGAGGGGAGCCCTTCCCAAACCTCTCCTGCGACCGGCCAAGGGCTCTGCTCCCGGGGAAAAGCGCAGGGGTGCACCCGCGCTCCTCCCAACGTCGCCTTCCCACGGCCAATTTGTGTTTACAAGGGAGAAGTGGATCGCTGGTGAGCGGCAAACACCGACGCTCTTCTCCGGAGCGAGCTCCTCGGCTCCAGCCCGCGCCGCTGCTCCAGCTGGCAGCTCCCCGACGGGAGAGGCGGATTAAAGCCCGAGCCTCCCCGCGCTGCCTCTGATGTTGCTAAAGAATTCATCAAAGTGACAAGGCTACAAACGCCGCGCGTTACCGCTCCGCCGTTCCCTTGCCGCTCACCGGAAAATAATGCCCCTGCTGAGCTGCATATGATCTGTTTCAATTATTTTTTAATTTCCAATGTGTTCGTCAGACTCCGACATCAGGAGAAAAAGGAAAAAATCGTGCAAAGTACTTTCGAAAACTCCTGTTCCGGTAAAAAGCTCTCCCGCTACGAATGCGCAATATCTCCTGTAGCAACCGGTAACTTAGCCTGCATTTAGAAAACCCACATTTACATACAAATATGATTTCAGCCCCGCGTCTACGTAGATGGAGAGAGAGCTCCTCTTCTCTCGCAGCCGCTGAGCGATTCCGCTGTCGCGGGCACCAGCGCTCGCATTAAGGCATAGGCCGGCGCGCATCTCTCAGACGGGCACGGCGTAGGAGCGCGGTTCGCTCCCTGCGATGTTCCTCCCCCTTTCTTTTAATCATGCAGATAATCTTTCCCCAGGGGCTGCTGTGCCCGTGGGCACGGGATGTGGGTGGGGTGGGGATGCGGTGGCACAGGGATGCGGGCGGGATGGGAACGTGGGTGGCACAGGGATTCGGGCGGCACAGGGATGTGGGTGGGATGGGAACGTGGGTGGCACAGGGATGCTGTGGCACAGGGATGGGGTGGCACAGGGATGTGGGCGGCACAGGGATGCGGTGGCACAGGGATGTGGTGGCACGGGGATGCGGTGGCACAGGGATGCGGTGGCACAGGGATG
>JADKXX010010018.1:0-23959 GCA_017310255.1 Butorides virescens
GGTGGCACGGGGATGCGGTGGCACAGGGATGCGGTGGCACAGGGATGCGGGCGGGCGCTGCTCCCGGGCCCCATGGCACGTTTGTGCCAGCCGGTTGTGCGGGGATGGGCAGGCGCCGTGCAGACCTCGGGTGCTCCCGAGCTGGCAACGGCCTCGTGCAAACGGTGCCAGGGATGGCCGGGAAAGCGCGCGCCGGCTCCATGGCCCCAGGGTCGCTTTCCCAAGCGGTCACACGGGCAACGCTCCAACGCTGACGTAGGGACACAGAGCAACACGCACCCACCCAGTACCACCCACCCGGTACCACCCACCCGGTACTGCCCGTCTGCTCTCGGTGCCCAGGGCGGCTCTGCACCAACCCCACGACCCCCTCTTTTGCCGAAGCCCCCAGACTTCGAAGGCGCGTCCCGACCTCGTGTCCCGCAGCACAGAGAGCGGCTGGGGAGCTGAACGCGCTCACGCCGGCGGGCGCCGGGGGCAGCTCGTCCCCCGTGCCCATCGCGCGCCGTGCCCTGCCCGCTCCTCCTGCCTTTCCCAAGCAGCCACCACCGACGCTTCGCAGGATAAAACGCTGCCCCCGTGTTCCCCGGAATCTCAGCTTAAACACTTCTCCGTCGGAAACCCCTTTATTTTTAGCTTTGCTTTTTCACTGACAAATGAGGAATTCCCCTCGGACCCCTCGGTAATGAATCGCAGAGGAAATTTCTCCCCGGCTCATCGGAACGCCGGTCATCCAAGGAGGTGGAAAATTACTGAGCAACTTGAATCGCAAGTAACAAAAAAAAAAAAAGTGTCTTAAATTCAACCTTTATGTCATTTTTAATCGCATCAGGCGTGATTCATTTCACATGCAAATCCGGCCTCGCGCTCTCCGTGCCGCTGAAGCATCTGACTTCAAACCACCCCGGCACAAAACCGCTTCGGCAGGCGACACAGATTCAGCTCGCCACCAAAGAAGAGCCACAGCTCTAATTCGGGTTTGAAATCTGGGGTTCCTTTTACGAGGGGGCAAAGCAAAGGGGGGGTTCCTATCCCAGCAGCAGCCCGGGCAGCACCAGCAGCGCGGAGCCCCCCGGGGCGCGGGGCGGGCGGCGTTGGTCCTGCCAGGGGCCAGCTCAGCACTTGGCTCTCGCCGCTCCGCTCTCAAGGAAAACCCAAATAATGGGGTCACCCGCCCCATCTGCTTGGAGGGGCCGCGGTGCTGGGAGCGGGGTTCTGTGCTGGTGAACGGCAGGGCCCAGGGCTGGGAGCCGGCTGGGCTGCCCCGGCCGTGGGTCCATCCCGGCCGTGGGTCCGTCCCGGCCGTGGGTCCGTCCCTGGGTCCCGCTGCCTCGCTGCCGGAGCAGGGGGGAAGCGCCGCCAGGGAGGATCTCCCTCCGTGCCTTCCCATCACCCATTTTCCAACAACAGCAGTTTAGAAGAGTGGGTTTTGCTCTTCCCATCCGCAGCGCAGGGCAAAGACACCTCCAGAAATCAGCTTGCACCCACCGCCCCGAGCAGGCCACCCCGCGGGGCCAGGCGGCTCCCAGCACCTCCCAAAGCTCCGAAAACCTCCGTGCCCGGCAAGGCTGCCCTAGACCAGGCCAAGGGCACCCTGTGCCACTGGGACCTGGAGGCAGAGGAGCCGGGGACAAAAGCCCAGCCCTCCTGAAGCCCGGCTGTGCCTCGGGCTCCGCTCCCCTGGGAGGCACGGAGCTGCTTCTGCTCCCCCCGGGACGCCGCACTGTCCTTTGCAAACGCACAAAACACCAAAACTTGGGCCAAAGGGGTTTTTCACCAATTTGCAGGGTTGCAGCCCCTTTTATTTGTTAGGAAAAGAAACCTCGCTCCAAATCCAGCAAAGCCCCCTCCGGAAGAGAAGCCGGGCGTAGCGCAGCTTTTACCACCTCGTTTTTCTTCCTTAGGCTTTAGCCTCAGCCGATGGCTCCTCGCCCCTGCAATACCCAAACCTGTCGGCGGGATAAATAAAGCGCAAAGGATTTGACCGATCAATCGGGTCGTAATGAAGTGGAGGTTGCCCGGTGATAGATGGGCGGCCAGAGGTGACTGCGGGATCGCCGGCCGCACCGACCGCCGATCGCAAGGGGCATAGCCCTCAGCCTCCGTTTCTGCTGAAATGCCCATCAAATACGCACCAAGGCGCTCTTAATTAGGATAAGCTTAAGTAGAAAAGGGAAATGAAGTGGTGACCCGCATCTGTAGAAGAGGGCGCCGAGCCGCCCCACCGGCACTGACGTACAAACCCCGCGACGAGGGCACAAACCATCGCCTGGCCGGGAAAGGTGCGGAACGAAGCCCATGAGCAGTTTCCTTGGGTGGAAGGGAGTGGGGGGTGTTTCCAAGTGTTTGGTTTTGTCCATCTTACTCCTTTTCTTACCCTATTTCCCACTTCTTTCTTCTGGAAAAATACAATGGAAAGACGTAGGGTTTTTTTTCGATGTTCAGATTTGCGTTGGCACCCCAAGAAGGGTCAGCCAGTGTCAAGGTGACGGAGGGCTCGGGGTGATGGGACAGCCTGTTCTGGCGCAGGCAGCGTGCCCAGGGACCGTCCCCTCGGCTGGGCACTGGGCCCCCGCTGCCCCCCTCCTCCCTGGCTGCCCCTCCCCAGGTGTGGCAGGCTGGCCGTGCCCCTCCCCGCCCGGGATAACGGGAGGAGGAGGAGGCTGGGGATGAGCAACCGGGGAGGCAGGGGCCCAAGGCGGCGGCGATGCGCTCGGTGCCCAAAGCCGCTCCGTCCCGCATCTCGCTGGGGGGGCACCGGCCTGACCTGCCGAAGGGGGCGGCGAGGAGGGACGGCTCCGCGGTACGGCCTGGGAGAGGACGCCGTGGGACGCCGGTGCCTTGGGACGTTGGCTGCCCCCAGATCTGCGCCTCGGAGCACCGCGTGCGACGTGGCCACGTATGGCAACGCACATTGGAAACAGGTCTGTACCTCAACCCCCCAGCTTTTCCGGCTGGTGTAATCCTCAGATTTAGTCACGTACCGTGTCGCGGTGAATTCCTCTTAAAGACTGCGTTTCGGAAGCGGAACGCCTTGTCCAGCTCCTCCCTGCCTGGAGAATTCAGCCCCTTGGCTTCTCCCCCCAGCCACGGGAATAACGCGGGAAGCAAACCCCGAAAGCAGCTCAGAGAGGAAAAACAAAGCAAAACATTTCCAGAGCCCCCAGCGCCGCGGGACGAAGCTCGAATCCGTCCCCCCCGCAGCCGGGGCTGTGCCCAGGGCCGGCGCCTTCCCCCGCGCTGCGAGGGCGCCCTTGCGAGGCTGCGCCCGCCGGGGGGGCTTCCCCGAGGCCGAAGGCATTTCGCTGTGCCGAGAGGGGAAGGCACCCGGCTCTCGGTAGCAAGCAAACCTGCAGCGATCGCCACCAGAAGCCAGGGCACCCCTGCGAGATGCAAACGGAGCCTGCCCGTCGGCAACCAGCCCCCGGCCGGCACTTGTCCGTTTGGCTGCCGCACGGCGGCTCAGCGTGCCCGGGGTCCGGATGCAAACCAGTCCCTTGATTAGGTGGCGCTTTTTTACGCTGCTTTTGGCTCCTAATTGGATACAGTTCCCCACGAGGAGATAAAATATTTAAAAACAAGCCTATAAAAGAGAAAGCCAGCCTTTATTAAACTGACTTCGTCGTTTTGAACGGGTGCCTTCAAGTCCTCTTTTGTAATTCATCCTTATAGATATAAAATTATCATCTGAAGGAAGATTGTTAATAAAAGTGACACTTCCCCATCAGTCAACTTAATTCACAATCCAACATTTCCCAAACCCAATTACGCCTGCCTGATGACTGACGCTCGGCTCAACGTTATTGTTCGTGCGCAAAAGCGGATACAAAAATCAGATGCGAGCAATTTGTGAAACACCGGGCGGTTTCTGTCGGGACAGAGCCCCAGCCCCAGCCCCAGCCCCAGCCCCGGTGGCTCTCCAGGACCCGGCTCACCCCGCTGCCGGGGGCCAGCGCTCGCAGCCCTGCTCTGAACACCGGCTGCGTATTCCTCAGCACATGTAAACCTTCCCTCGATTGCTTCCAACGCGCCATCAGATGCTTTTGCAAGCCAGGCCCCCTCCGCACGTGGTGCCCACGAGAACCCGCAGCGGTGGGAGTCACGGCAGCCCCGCGCCCGCAGCGTCGCGTGGCGCCAGCGCGGACGGGCACATGGCGCCGAGCTGCGCCGGTCGCGGGATGTCAGAAGGCAAAGTGCTCGCTCGCGGGGGGGTTGCCTCGTCCCGCTGTTCCCCTGCTACCTCCTCGCGTTAACGGGATGCTTCTTTTCGACGTTTGGATTTAAAATAAGGAGCTTGCGTTGCTACAGAAGATTTATTTTTAAAAATAGCGGCGGTATCTTGCAGGGCGATTCTAATCGTTTGATGGGGGGACAGAAAACACCACCATAAGATTGTTAGTCCATCAGATTCGGGAGCACAGACGAGGCTGTGAGACTACAGAGGCAAAATGCAGCTCGGGCATCGAGCCGGAGGGCTGGGTCACCACCAAAAACTGGTGATAAACGTCTTCCAGGCCACGGTAAGTTTGGAAACTGCCTCTGCAGGGCTGTGGCTGGTGGTCGCGTTCCACGGCGGGGCGGGATTTGGTACCTGGGAAGGACCCTGGCTTGGTGACCGCGCTTCGCTCCCGCTGCGATGGCCGGGTCGCGCTTCGCTGCCGGGCGGGGGGCAGCTGCGCCGTCGGGGCTCGGACCTCCAGGACTCGCCTCCTTCTCCCCCCCTCCCCATCAGCGGGGGCCCAGCCGCCCCCCACCCCGGGTGGTCGCGCCGCAGGGCTCTCCCCGGAGCCGGTGCCTCCCTGGGGACGCCGAGACAACCGCGCTCCCTCGGGAGGAACAACCCGAGCCAGGCGGATGCGGTGCCGCGGCAGCCATCGCATGGCAACCATCGCCAGGGAGACCGAGCTCGCCGCGCTGCGCTGGGCATCTCCAGCGGGCAACTTCATCGGGGCCAGAATGGTCCCCAGCCACCCGCGTCCCCGTGCTCGCTGTGCCCTCCCCACCCCTGCTCTGCACCCAGGGGCTCCTTTCCCGGACGCTCCCCCCGGCCGGGGTGGGGGGGTCCCAGGGGTGCAGCGCAGGCTCTTCACCTTCACGAAATATCTATAAAGTGCCCTGAAACCCCAGCAAATCGCTGCTGCGTGGCTTCTCCTGCCCGCCCCCCCCGGACTCCCCAGGCGCTGGCTCCGCAGCGGCGATGCTCAGCCCCGGCACGCCGGGTGAGAGCCCGGGGAGGGCCAAAAGCGGCGCCAAAGGGCGAGGTCGGGGTGCTCGGCTGCTTTGCGCAAGGCACTGGTACCAGTTAAAGCCGTTCCCAGCAGCAGGGACCGCGGGGCCGGGTGCCGCATCCCGCTCCGGCTGCCCGGGGACACGGGTGCTGCCGAGCGCAGGATTCATCCCCCCGCCTGCAAGGGGTCGCCTCTGCTCCTTCGACGCACTGCTTCAGCATTCGAATATTCCTCTTGGTTAACCAGGGTTATTCGTTTAAAGGCAAAACTCTCGCCCGGCTGTCGCAGGGAGCAGCAGTTTAGCGCTTTACCGCTCTTCGGGGAGGCCGTTCGCACGGCGTTTCACAATTTTATTCCCCTTTATTGGCTGCGGGGTTGTTAAAAAGGGAAGGCGGCGCATCCATCACGCGCGCGGGAAATCTGCCGAGGCGCTGGCCTGGGGCTGGGAGGGGCGGTGGGGAGGCCACGGGCCCCGCTGCGAGCACCCAGCCTCATGAGAGCGGGAGGAAGGGGAGGAAGGGGAGGAAGGGGAGGAAGGGGAGGAAGGGGAGGAAGGGGAGGAAGGGGAGGAAGGGGAGGAAGGGGAGGAAGGGGAGGAAGGGGAGGAAGGTCCCTGCCAGGCAGGGGAGCGGTGCCCTGGCACCGGGGGTCGTGATGCTGACGGAACGTGACGTGGGGTGGGTAAATCCCACCTTGCCCCCCGGCCACGGCGCACGTGGGAGAGATGCTGTGCGGGAAGAGAGAAGCGGGTGCATCCCGGGTCTCAGCCCGGGCTCCCAAAAACCCACTGCAGGCTGCTGTGCCTCGGGAGAGCAAACAGCGCCAGGCACAGGACTTCATTTACTTGGAGAAGGTTGTGGCGGCAATGGGAGCCCAGGGCAGGCAAGTTAGATGAATGGTTTGAAGAGCCGGGCTCATTTGTCTTGCTGCCCTGCTAAAAACATATATATATATACGTTGTGCTTCTCCGCAGGGCTGCGGGCGTTCCCTGCCAGCACAAAGGTCCTGCTCTCTTTCTGCCACCAAATAAATCCCCCGCAGCTGGCTCCAGCCACACGCCGTGCCCTGCACCCGGAGGAACCCGCAGAAGCTGGCGGTGCCGTGGCAAGCACCGGTACCCAGCTCCACCGCAGGCATCCTGCCGTCGCCATGGAAACCCACGATGCAGGCAGCGCTGCCAAGCTGGCGGTCGGCACGGGGGGACCCGTCCCTGTCCTGACGACGGAGGCCTGCGATGCCCGGCGGGACGCAGCGGCGGGCAGGAGGGGCAGGGGAGCGCTGGCTCCGGAGGGGCCCCGGGAGGGCAGCGGCAGGAGGGGCTGGTTCTGCCCCAGCCCCCTTCTGCAGGGAAGGGAAAGAGCCAGCGGTGCTGGAACAGCACAGCACCACTCGCGCCCCTCGGAAGGGGGTGGAAGGGGTCGCCCAGCCTCAGCTGGAGGGCAGGGGATGGCAGGGGTGAGGTGAACCCTGGGCTGGGGGTGTCCAAAAACCCTTTCATAGAATCACAGAATGGTTTGGGTGGGAAGGGACCCCCAGAGGTCCCCCAGCCCAACCCCCCTGCAGGAGCAGGGACACCTTGAACCACATCAGGTTGCTCACAGCCCCGTCCAACCTGGCCTGGAATGGTCCCAGGGATGGGGCCTCCACCCCCTCTCTGGGCAACCCCTGCCAGGGTCTCACCCCCCTCATTGTACAGAATTTCTGCCTTCTATCTGGTTCTACCAGGGGTGTGCAGGACACGTGCAAACAGGACGTGCAAACCCCACGGTGCTTCCCCGTCATCGGCCACCAGTCCGCCCAGCATGGGGACCAGAGCTCCCCTGAAGCCTGCAGAAGCAGCTCCCAGTGCTGCCCTGTTAAGCATCCTCTGCCCCGGTATTTCATCTGTCCTGATTTGAAACCGCATCGTCCTCTTCTTTTCATCCCTCTGTAAGAAAATACCGGGATCGACTAATTACACATCCACTTTGTAATTAAAAGGGAATGGAAGGTCACGCACGTGCCCTGCAACCGTCCGCGCTGCCTCCAGGAGCATCCTCACGGCCACTCTGGGGACGGCAGCAGCTCTGCCTCCGCTCGCCGGCGGGGAAGGTGACCTTGCGGAGGGGCAGTCCGAAACGCCTGGCGCTGCACCCTGCCACTGCCTGAGGCCTCCCGGGGGTCCCCACACACCTGGAGCTGCTCGTGGAGAGGCTGAATTTGGGGTTCTCCTCCACCCAGCGCGAGGGTGCCCTCGTACCGGGGAAATCCCAGCAGCCCACGCTGAGCTGCTTTACGCTGATGCAAAACACGGGGGGAAAAAAACCCTCAATCAGCTGGAGCATCTGCTGCTGCTTATTGGCGTTGGAGGGGGAGCACTGCAGCCCCGGCACGGCTGCTCTGCTCCGGGCGCGCAGCCGGCAGAGCCCGGCGCTGGCACGGCCACGTCTGCCGCACCGCAAAACCGCATGGCAGCGGCACAGGCGCCAAAATCCCTTCCGCACGCTTGCACGGTTCCCAGCCTCGGCGACCACTTGTTCAGACTCCTGAAATAATTTGCTCCGGGCAAATATTAGGACGCAGACACAACTGATTGGAAATAATAGAGCTTTTTGAAAAAAAAAAAAAAAATCCCTTTTCATCCAGACGCTGCATTCTGGACGCGAGGGCACAGCTCCCTGCTGGCGGGCCGGTACCGTGCTCCCCGTGTCGGAGGGGAGGCGGCTACGGCGGCGTGCGCTGTTCAATACCGGTGTGATATTTAACTGAGGGAATCAAACATCCTCGCTCAGCACTTTCCCCACATCTATTATTTTCCTATTTGCTCCTTCAAGAAAGCCCAAGCGGCATCGCTGAGCTGCCTCAAAAACATCTTTAGGGTGAAAGAAAGCAGAGAAGAAACGCGGTGCTTCACGGAGTCACAAAGCTGTGAGAGAGGAAGGCACGATGCCCCCTTTCCAGGAGGGGCACCCCCCTCGATGGCTCCAGGTTGGAAACCGGCAGCGGGTGAAAGGCGCAGCACGGAGGCGACACGCAGGAGGAGCGAAGCCGTCTATCAGAGCAGCTCCTGCAGCCGTGCAGTAAAACAAAGCGCTAAATGGAATGGTGAACTGCTGCTGGCGCTGGCAGAGCCCACTGGGAAGCTGCGGCGTAAATAACGGGGGCCTGGAGCGGGCTCGGGGCACGGGGGGCGCTGCCCTCGGCGGGGGCGATGCTGGGGCAGCCACGGAGCCGCCCTGGACAAAAGGCAGCGCTGCTGCGAGGGGGACTGCGCCCCTGCCTGCACCCCTGCCTGCACCCCTGCCTGCACCCCCACCTCTCCACGTTGCAGGGCAATCGGCGCTGGAGGCGGCGGCCGTTTGCTTTTCGCAGTGCGGACGAGACCGGGGTGCTCCAGCCTTTGCCCACCGTGCGTGGTCGGTGATCCCCGGGCGAGACCTCTGCCAGGGGCCAGGTTGGGCACGTCCATGTCACCCCCAATGCTGCCAGCGGGCCGCGCAGGACGGGTGGGTGACAGCCAGGCGTTTGGGCAACACGAGCTCGACAGCCGGCTTACCCCGCCGGCAGCGGGGGGCTTTCCCCAGGGGACGTCTGCCCGGGAACAGGCTCCGGCGGGGGGGGAATTGCTGCTTGCGCCTTCGTGGACCATCAACAGCAAAACTTTGGCCGTTGCTGGAAGGATGCCCAAGTCTGGGGAGGGACCGCTTCAGCTTTTCGGAAGAGTCTGAGTACTCCTGAATCATCACCACATCGTTCCTTCTCCTCTTTATCCATCTGGAATAGCTCACTTCGCTATTGAGGCTGGACCACAAATCCATGAGGATGCTCCCGGGTGCGTTGCAGGAGCCCAGGACGGAGGCAGATCCTGAGCGTGTTTTTGGGCCTCCCCAGGGATGCACGGGGCGGAGACCCCGGCTGGGGAGCCCAGCCCCAGCCCCGCGCTCCTGCTCCGGCCCATTTCCAATTCCTGGTACCGAACCCCAGCCCAACCAGTATCCCCATCCAGGCGGGCTCTGCTGGCTCCCCCCCCCCATTAATCGCTCCCGGACGAGGCTGCGCGGTGCCTCGCGCTGTGGAGCTTCACCAGGGCACTGACCCTGCCTGAAACCAAACGGGATTTGGGCAAAATCGGCGTAGCCGTGTGCCCGGAGCCTTCCCGGCTGCCCGAACAACCAGGGAAGGGACCAGGCAGGCTTCGGCCCCGGCTCCGCTCCACCTCCCCTTGGCAAGCGGGAGCGGCGGCCCTGGAACGCGTCACCCGCCGGGTTTATCATCGCCAAAAGCACAATAGTCCTTTAATGATAATTGCAGGCTTTCCGGAGGCTTTGTTGTTCCACGGGGCTGGGGTTTTTTTGGTAGCGATAGGTGCTGTTTAAGTACTTGAAAGAATGGCACTTAGCAGATGTCTTGGGGTAAATGGTAGGTTAAGCCACACCGAGAGCACCAGCGAAACGAGCGCTAATTTACGCTCACATGATTCAATTTGCATGGTTAATTCTATTTAAAGCAAACACCCAGAGCAGGCTGGAGCTCCGAAAGAACCATCGCTCTCCTCGCATCTCCTCTGCAAGGCTTTGGAGAACAAAACGGTGGGGATCACAGAGCTAACGAACGGCTCCGTGCCGCGGGGGCAAGGTTTCACAAACACATTTCCCAGGAAAAGCATCGGCCGCCCCCGAGAGTGTCACGGCGCCCAAAGGAGATGAAGCGGGCGTCCTTCAGCGATGGCCACTGCCTTGTGCTGCCGGGCTTCGGCCAGGAGCCTGGGACGCCCCCACCCCCCCCGGGATGGGCTCAGCCTCCCCGCGACGGGCGAGCAGCACCCGGCATCGGCTGAGCGCCGAGCTGCAAGAAGCCTCCGACCGAGCAGGCGATAAACACTCCCCTTCGCAGCGGGGAGCCCGGCCCGTGGGCGGGGGGATGCCAAGGCTGGCCAGAGGGATGCCAAGGCTGGCCAGTGGGATGCCAAGGCTGGCCGGTGGGATGCCAAGGCTGGCCAGAGGGATACCAAGGCTGGCCAGAGGGATGCCAAGGCTGGCCGGTGGGATGCCAAGGCTGGCCGGTGGGATGCCAAGGCTGGCTGGAGGCGCAGGCACCCATTGGGGCACTGCCTTGCTGGAAAGCCTCCCGCAAGCCGGACTATCGCCTGCTCGGAACGCAAGGCTCCGCTGCCAGGCGAGGAACCGCCCGACGCCATGCGGCCACTTCGCTGTCCCCGCGGTGCCCGAGGGAAGGGAACCGCCGCTGCCGCCCCCCCTAAGCTGTCGCTGGAGCGCCCGGCGCCGCCGGCTGAGGATGAATTTTTGAATTTCGGGCACAAATCTGGGCTGCAGACCCAGCACCCGGGCGCCTCCGCAGCGCCGGAGATGGGCACAGGAGATGCCCCTAAGAAGAAGAAGTCGAGAGCAGGTTTTCGCCCTTTGTTTTTAGCGACAATTGAATAACATGGGCGATGCTACTCGTGGAATTGAAGTATCTTTAATTTGTTCCTAATTGAGATTCTTGAAAATTTGCATGGCGCCACGGCTCTTTGCCACCTGGATGTCATCGTCCCTGTTCCGCACCACCTGGGATTCTCCCGGGGGCCTTTCCCCTCCAGCCTGACACTGGGAGGACGGGAGGCAGTGACTTAGCAATCAGTATCGCTCGTTAGCTGAAAAATAACAACTCTTCATGCCAAAGCTTCAAGCTCTGCAGGGCACAGAAGGCCTGCGAGCCCCCTGGATGAGCAAAAAAGCAAGAATTACCTTGGAGATAAAAAAAAAAAAGCCCGGAGATAGAAAGCCAACCGCAGGCAGTATTTACGGCTCGCTGGAGCAGCGATGCTGGGCGTGCGCGGGAACAGGCGCAGCGAGCGGCCGGAGCAGGACGGCGCTTGCGCGTTATTTCTTTCCAACCCGAGAAACGTGAGAGCAAAACATTGGAAGAGGTTTCCAAACGACGCCCCGCCGCGTGCTCACCCCGGCTGATGTTGCTGTTTTCCCTTCTCATCCCCGGGCAGAGCGAAAGCACCGCGTCACGCTGGTGGACCGAGCCCGGGCGCGATTTGGGAATGACGGGCGGCGAGCTCTCAAAGGCAACGATCAGAGGAAATGTTTCACAAACAAGCGCTGGGGCTGAAATCTTTCCAGCAGAGAACAAATTTGTAAGACTCCACGCCGGTGCCTGGACTGTTTGCGAGCAGTAAAGGGAAGCAAATGCAGCACAGAGCTTGCTCGCTGCAGAGCGGCTCGAGCACCTCCCCGGCGATCCCAAGCCTCCCGCAGATTGCGAGGTAACTACGCTGAACGGAGCCCAAAATAATCCCTCCCGTGACTGGCTCCGGCGGCGCTCGGGAGAGCGAAATAACGGCGTTTCGGCACGCGACGGCACGACACCGGCCGCGCCAAGGGGCCTCCGGCCGCGGCACGTGGGCGATGTGCCGGCGGGGGCAGGACCCTGGGGTGGGCGCTGCCAAGGGGCTGGGGCACCCGGCTCTGCCCGCGGCTCCCCGAAGGCTCCGGGCTCCTTCAGGGTGGGAAGAGGGGAAGGACGCCACGTGGCCGCTCTTGACAATGGCAAAAAGAGGCAAAAAAGGGGCTCCCCAGGTCCTCCCCGTGGAGCATGGTCAGGGGGGTGCTGAGGGGACCCCTGCCCCGACCCGCGGCTTCCAGCCCCCGCACGGCCACCAGGACTCCCGGGAAGCCCTTCAGGAATACCGGGCGCACCAGGGATACAAACAACGCCCGGCCCTCTCTCAGGTGCTTCTTGAAAAATGTCTCCTTATCGCCATGGAAGTTGAGGAAATATCTTGATTAAATCAAAAAGGCTCCATAAATCGCCAAAGTTAGAATTCTCCGGGATGAAAAAAGAAGCAATTCTGTACCCTGTCAGCAGAATGTAAATGAACGGGCTGAATGAATTAGTGCGCGATAAACTTCTAAAAAGCCAAGTTACAATTCAAAACAGTAGCGAGCGCTGTGGAATGATTTAAGATTTATTAAAAAAAAATTAAAAAATAGCCCCGCTCTCGTGCCCTTCAATTGCAGCCTGCAGGGCTACCCACGAATATCTTCTACCGCCTCCTGGGACCAGACATCTTTGTTCCGGCAGGCTGAGGGGGTTGGGTACCCCCCCTCCTGGACGGCCGCCCTGGCGAGGGGCTGCGGGATGACGTTGCCCGCGCGGGGGGCCGGTCCCACAGCCCCCAGCAAACTGCTTTGCTCCTGGCGGAGCCTCTGCAGAGCCGCGTGCTGAGCAGATGCTGGCGTGGGAAAAGGCGCGAGGGTGGGCTCGAGGGGGAGCTTGTGCCGGCTCCCCCCGCAAGGAGGGGGCTCCCTGCGCGGGCAGGGGGTGCTGAGCGGGGGGCATCCCTGCCCGGCCCCCAGCGCGTCCCCGCGAGTGGCCCAGGGGCTTCACCGCGATTGCTTTGTGCCGCTGCCGAGCGCTTTGTCGGCACCGTGAGATTTCCCTGGTGCCTTGCTGCTCCGCGCCTAACGAGATTAGCCACAGCCCCCCGACAAGCCTCGAATAATAATTGGCTTTGTTTTGTTTGCAGTAAGCCACAATGACTCTGCTGATCCCAGCGATTAATTCTGCTCCCTCCCAGCAAAGGGTTGATGGCTCTGTCATCTGGGTCCCCCATTCTCCTCTTCTCCGCCTGCGGAGGTGGGAATGCCGCGTGCCGGTGGGGGCGCTTCCCAGAGGGGCTGCTCCGGCCACGAGGCTCCCCGGGGACCGATCCGGCCCGGCACAGGATGCTGCTCTGGGACGCTGGCCCATCCGAAAGCCTGGTGCACCCCAGCACCGCTGTCCCTCGCACAGAGCAAGGGTCGGGGCTGGGGATGCTCAGGGGGTCCCGTGTCCCCCCCAGTGCAGCAGAGGGGATGAAGCACACCCCCGCGGCCGAGCGGCTGCGTTTTCTCTGGACAAAGGCACCGCGTCCCCGAGGGCAGAGCTGGGCGAGGAGCGCGGCGACGCCTCCGTGGCAGCGGGCAGGAGCGCAGCGGGATGAGGATGCGTCACAGCAGCGGCCCTGCCTCGGAGCCGGCAGCCGCACGGAGCCGGCGCGGGGGCTGGAAGGCAGCAGCGTGGGGGTGTACGGCCCTCCTGCACCCGCCGGGGCCGTGGGGGGGCCGCAGGCTGCCCCCTGCCGCCGGGGGCATCGCCAGTCCCACCGCAAGCACGAGGCAGGGGCTCGAGGTACCCACGCTGCCCCCCCCCAGCACCCCACCGCCGAGCACCTCGGGGTGCTGCAAGGGGGGGGTCACTTGGCAGAAGGGACACAGGGCTTTCCCCCCATCTTTTGGCGCTTTGCCCGCAGCCCCTCCAGCTCAGCTGCTTCGCCGCCCCCCCCGCGCAGCACACTCAGCCCCCCGGGGGAGCGGGCGGGCAGCGAGCCCGGCAGAAGCCAGCGGCACCGCAGGCGGGCTCGCTCGCAGCCGGAGGGGACAGCAACGGCGCCGAAACGCAGCCACCATCGTTTGCTAATCCTCTCATCTCCTCTCTCATCCCGGGCAGGCGCCTGTGGCTCTAACCGGGCTCCTCTGGGGGGGTTCAAGGCAAACATCCCCCACCCCCCCGTGAGCAAGCCCCCCCCGGCCGCTCAGCCTCCTCTGCGGGGCGCCGGGCACAACGCGGCTCTTGCGGGAGCCCCTGGCTGGTAAGCGGCGGCGCTGAGCCAATTTCACGCTTATCGGGGCCTCTCGCCCGCGGCTGCTGGCAGGGGCTGTGCTTTTCGCTGCCTGCTGTTAGCCCCGGGGGAGCGGGCGCTGCGGCAGCCCCCGCGCCCAACCAGCGGAGCGCCCTGGGCCACGCACGCTGCAAACATCGGGGGGGGGGGAAGCTGGAGGAGCAGCGATGCCAAACTGACCACTGGCCCCCGGCCACGGGCACCCCGGGTGCTCGCTTTGCCATACAGAATCCCAGCCTGGCAGGGGTTGGCAGGGCCCTCGGGAGCTCCCCCAGTGCCACCCCCCTGCCCACCCAGAGCAGGGGGCACAGGACAGCGGCCAGGCGGGGGTTGAAGATCTCCAGAGAAGGAGACTCCACAGCCCCCCTGGGCAGCCTGGGCCAGGGCTCCATCACCCTCACACTCAACAAGTTCTTCCTCATGTTCAACTGGAACCTCTTCTGCTTCAGTTTGTGCCCATGGCCCCTTGGCCTGGCGCTGGGCACCACTGGGAAGAGTCTGGCTCCGTCCTGGTGACCCCCACCCTTGAGATATTTGTAGGTGTTGATGAGGTCCCCTCTCAGCCTTCTCTTCTCCAGGCTGAACAAGCCCAGCTCCCTCAGCCTTTCCTCCTAGGGGAGATGCTCCAGTCCCCCCAGCATCCTCTGCTCTCCTCTGGACTCTCTCCAGGAGTTCCTCATCTTTCATAGAATCACCTCGGTTGGAAAAGACCTTTAAGATCATCCAGTCCAACCATTAACCTAGCACTGCCATCCCACCACTAAAACATGTCCTTTCTTGAGCTGAACCCTCGGGCGAGGGCGGCGAGGCCACCGGGCGATCCCCACTGCTGCCAAACACAGCCCGGAGGAGCTGCCACCCCGATGCTCTCTGCTGGCACGAGACCAGGGAAAAGCAGAGCGTGCCCCCCGCCTCTGGGGACAGAGGGGCTTGCCGTGTGGCACTGGGGTGGGGGCACAGCCCCAGCCCACGCTGCTGGAGCCCCGGGGCTGCTCCCGGGGACGGCTGCCGCCCAGCAGCGCTGTGGAGGCTCCGTGCCACGGCGCACGAGCGGCGGCGTGAGTCAGTAATTGGAGACCTCAGTTTGAGATGGGGCTGCAAATGTGGCCATTAAGAGCGGCTCACATCTCCGCCGAGTGATTTACCTGTTTCATTTTATTCAGTGAATTAAACACAAAAATAACCGCCGTCTACAGCGATCCTGCTATCGACCGGCTGAGAGCGCGCGGCATCCGTCACCGCTCCGGCCGCGGCCCCCGCTGGATCAGCCGCGGGGGAGCGGGGGTCCCTGCCCCGGCAGCAACGGGGAGTTGGGTTCCACAGGCACCGCTCTGCCTCCCCAACAGCCAGACGTCAGCCCCTGAGTAATTATTTGAAGAACGAGACGTTTTATTGTCCAATTCATGACATGTCTTATAGCATGCCTGAGCCATTAATGTTCTTCTAAATCATTGCCGGGTACAATATTTTGCCACTGATATCACACATAATCTTCACGTTTGATATTCTCCTGTTATCTAACAGCACTCTGTAAAATTACAGTGACACTAATGCTTGCCACCCTTATTGAATGGAAAAATCAAATTAAAGATGAAGTATCATCGATTTTGTTACGGGCTGCAAGGTGGCAGGGAGTCAATTGACCTTTCTCGAAAAAACAAGAAGGTAGAGATGTTTCTCTTGGTTTTTATCACCCTCCTGGCGCCTCTTGCAGCTTCTTTGGGGGGTTATTTCCTTGCTGGCTTCACTGTGGTGGGTTTGCTTTAGTAGAGGCGCAACGCAACCAAAGCGCCAAAGCTTGCAGGCAAAAATAGGAGAATTTTGCCAAATGGGTGAAGACAGAGATCGCAAGGGGCCACCATCCAGGGCTGACGGATCCTGGCCAGCAGCACGACTTGTTCCGTACGCTTTGTGCGGAGCCCCCGATCTCAGCCCCACGCACACCGGGACCAGCACCCTCAGCACCCAGCACATCTCGGAGCCCCAGCGGCGCAGCAGGAAGAAACCGGCCCCGTGGCATCCCCAGAGCTGGGAGCCTGTGGCTCCCCACGGCCGGGGTGGCCAAGCAGCTCCTTCCAAGGGGCTGGCAGCGCTGCTCACCCCCCCCCGCCTCTGCCAGGCGCCCCAGCGTCCCTTTAAATAAAACCCAAACCCAGTTTCGCATGAGCAGGCTCCCCCGCCGGCTTTGCGCGGCGCGATCTGGAAGGCTGGAGACACACGAACGCATCGCCAAGCCCTGGAAGCGGCGGCTGCCATTTGCCAGCCCTCTTACAGAGCTTGAAAAATCCTCTAAAAAAAAAATCCTCCAAAAAAAAAAAATATCCATCACAACTTTGCTGAGGCTAGTCCTGCAAAATTCGCTCTCAGATGCAACGAGAAAGGATGACTTCGTCACCGGGAGTCGCGCCCCTTGGCAGCCAAACTTTCCCCGTGTTACAGATGGGGAACGCCCCTTCCCCCCCGAATGGCCTGCGGCTCTACAAATCTGATTAAAGATGGAACAGCCGCTGCAGGATTCACGCTCATCAAGAGCGGGCGCGTCGTCTCGTTAAGCCAAGCACCAGCGTGGAGCACGTGCTCCCTCGGCGCTCCTGGCGGGCGCGGGGAGGCAGAGCCGGCGACGGGGAGGTTTGCCCCGGGGAGGTTTGCCCCGGTGCCCGGGCACGGCGGGAGCCCCGTCGAGGGAAAGCGGCTTCTCGCCGCGTGCCCAGAGACCGCGCTGCCCGCCCGAGCCCCGCACGGCCTCGCGGAGAACGTTCACCCCGCGCTCCTCGCCGCCCGCCTACCTGTCCCCATCCTTCCCGGGCTCTCGAGGCCGCGGCGCGTCCTGCCGCTCACTCATCTCCTGGAGCGTCTGGAGAGGAGGTGGAGCCCTCGCCGGGGCCTCCCATCGCTCCTGCAACAGAAAGGGTCACCTCTGTCAGGCTGATGACGCCAGCGGTAACGTCCCAAGCGCCCAACTTGGCCGGCGCGCGGTTTCCTTCTCCAGGCTCCCCTCCCTTCCGCGAGCCGCAGAGCAGGGCTGCTCCCTCCTTAAACGGAGGGCAGCTTTATCCCCGCTGATTGCATTAACCTAATAACACCTGCATAAATCACCCCCAAAAAAAAGACAAGGAGCTTTTCTGTTTGTTTGTTTTTTAAAAACAAAGACCTGGCTCACGATGTATTGATTGGATCAGAGGATTAAATTAAGCCACGACCGAATCAAGTGCGAGGGCTCACGGGAGCGCCTGCCTGTAGAGCACCGATGGCAACGTGGGGGGACGGGAAGGGCTGGGGAGCCCCGCAGCACCGCGATGCCCACCCCAGCCTTCAGAGCGCGCGTCCGTCGCCCCGCTGCTGCGTGGCACCTCGGGACAGCCCACGGAGCACACAAACCATGAATACTGCTGGTGACCACCAGGGGCGGGGGGAGCCTGGAGGAAATCATGGAATCCCTTTGGCTGGAAAAGCCCTTTAAGGTCATCAAGTCCAACCGTTAACCCAACCCTGCCATCCCACCACTAAACCCTGGCCCCAAATCCCCGTACAGTTGCATCCGCAGGCTCCCTGCCGTACACGGGCTCTCCCGGATTGCCGCGGATGGCCGGGACATGGGCGCACGTTCCCGTGGGTGGCCGCTCACCCATTCCCCGTGGCCCCCAGCTTCCCGTCGGGCACCATCAGGACACGCACCGCAGCGCCCGCCGTTCGGAAACGCTGCAATCGCGGTGATGTGGGAGTTCGCGCGCGCCTTTTGTAAAGTGTCATTATAAGCTGTTAAAGTGATTTCTCAGTGGTGATCCTGCGAAATTGTTGCTTCTATTTTTCCTCTCCCTTTGAGAAAATTCTGATCCTGCATCAGAGACAAAAGCTGCATCATCTGGGAACGCAGTAAACTGCTCGCCGTGGTTCTCAGCTTCTCCTCGTTTCCTTCAGGCTGGGTCAGCTTTACCAAGATAAAATTGTCACCAGGAGACAGGGGACGACCGTCTCCGCAGCTGGTGTAGGCTGGCGGATCCCAACTGAAGTCAATGCATTGATTTTAGCTTACGTTATCCAAGCATCTCACTGGAAACCAGAATACCCAGGCTAAGAAATTCCCCAAGAATTCATCATTTCTGATAAAGCCAAGATCAAGGGGGTTTTTGAGCTTCATAATGAAATTAATATCGACATCTCCGTGCTTTACAGAAGGCTGCAAGGGATGCACAAGGAGAAGGGGAACTCTCCTGTGCCCGAGCCTTGCTCACCGCAATCCCACGCCATCCTGCCTGGAAAGGTAGAATTCCAAAAATCCCTTGGGCTGGCCAGCAACTTGCCCATTAACCCCAAGAGACACAGGGAAACGAGATGTAACATTAGCGCTTGTAATTCTGCAAAAGTGGGCAACATCCAGCCTGGAAGGACAAAGCTGCTCCCCAGAACGGTGCATCTCCAGCCCTGGCCTCCTCCTCTTCCTCCTCCAGCCCCAGGCCCTCGCGCCCCAGCCACCCCCGACAAGGAGGAGGCAGAGCCCCACACCCGGGCTCACCCCCCAGGCACCCTTGGGCCCCTCCAGGCAGGTCCCTGCCTCCCGCCCGCAGCCCACCCAGCTCCCGGGACCCCCTGCTGCCCGATGCGGGACCCCAGCTGGGCAGCGCTCCCAAAGACAAAACAAATCAGCAGGCAAAGGGGTAACGGCAGCCTGGCGATTGGAGAGAAATATTTGCCGAACAAGAGCAGCAGCAGCAAGTCAGCGCGGGGCTGGTAAACTCCAGACGCTGCTGTTGGAGCATAAATGCATCTGACAGCAGCAGGCGGTGCCGGCCAAGTCACCGCAGCACCGGGGATTCCCTATCAAACAAATTAAAATTAGCAATAGGCCAGAGGCTGACATGCCACCGCCTGGGGCCAGCGCTGCCGCGCACACAACGGGGACGAGCTACTGGTGAATGAACCACCCCCACGCCGCCCTCCCGGCGCTGGTGCTGAGCTGCACAGCACCGCTCGCCCTGACGGGTGGGTGATGGGCTGGGTGCTGCAGATGGGTCCCTGCAGCAGGTCTGGACCCTGCCCAGGTCCAGGAGTGCCGTGCCAGGCACCGGTGACACCATTCCTGTAGTGCCACCACAAGAAGCATCCAACGAAGGCCATGGGAATGTGCAGCGCTCCGCTGCCATTTCGAGTCATCGAGGCCACATCTGGAATTCGGAAGCT
This sequence comes from Butorides virescens, assembly GCA_017310255.1. Classification (NCBI taxonomy): domain Eukaryota; kingdom Metazoa; phylum Chordata; class Aves; order Pelecaniformes; family Ardeidae; genus Butorides; species Butorides virescens. Next base: position 19,057 of record JADKXX010010018.1, read on the forward strand.
GCTTTTGTTTCCAGTTCGGTAACTGGTAAGTTGCCTGAACTGCGGAATCTGCTCGCCGTGGCAGCGAGGAGGGGTGAAACGTTCAGAGGACAAGAAGCCAAGAGCATCCTCCAGAAAGGGTCCTTCGGGACTGGGAGCGCTGGGGACACAAAGTCCCCAGCACCGCATTCCTCCTTGCAGGGCTGGTTCCAATCTGCACCCATCAGCCCTGCAGCCCCCGTTTAACACAAATGCCGGTCTGTAATCTTGACGGCTGGCCTGGAACCACGCTCCTTTTTACCATGATTTGAAAGGAGAATAATATATTTTATACCAACTTTCCATTTTTGTTTTGAGGGCATTAAGAAATGAAACATTAATGGAGTGTAGGAAATGAGCCGAGTGTTCAGCTACTGCTTACCAAATCGTTCCTGTTCATCTCTGGGAGAGCAGGGAAAAAATAGGAGCAGGAATAAAGCTGTGCCTGGAAACACACCATTCCTCCAGCGCACGCATGGCTGACAGCCGCTGAGCGCAAACGGATAAATATTTTATGTACTTTAATTTCCTCATCTACGAGCTCGATGTTCTGAGCCTCTCTTTGTTTTATTTTGCAACTTCATAAATGTTAAAGACGTTTATCCTCTTATTCTTCCCAACCAAAGAACGACTTTTGCCAGTCTCTGCTCCTGTTCCATTTGCTTTCATCTCTTTATTAGCATAGCAAAATACTCCACACCTGCAGGTTTCTCTCTTCAGTAATTTCTCCTTTCTATTTTTTTCCTCCTTCCTCCCTTTGCCTTCTTATCACCTGCACTCCCATCTCTATTATTCAGAAAGCACAGGGGTTGCATTTTTTTTTGTCCCAGCTGCTCATTGAACCCTACAGCCTACTGAGAGGCAGCTTGGGTGGTTTTTTTTCCCCTGTGTTTATTTCATTTCCCTTTTTATTATCATTATCTGCTCTTCCTTACTACACCATCACATAATTTTTTTCCCTGCCCATTCTCAGCTCCTGCGTGTGCCGTGGCCGGGGACACTGGGACGTCTCGAGGCTGGTGTCCTCATTCACCCTGCATTTTCTGTCCTGCGTTTGTCCTTCAAAAAAACCACAGTTTCTGGGAAATTCCCTTTTCCTTCCAAAAAGGACATCAGCATTCATACTCCAGCTCCCAGAGCCGGGGTGCCCGTCCTCACCAGTGTGCCTGGTTGGGGTCAAGACCAAGCTCTGCCCTCCGGGAAGGGACGCTGCCCGGGGGGGGGGGGGGGGGGATCCCACCAGGATTCGCCCCCGGGCTGCGGCGTTCTGCAGGGGCTCCGAGCTGCCCCAGCAGCCTCGAGCAGCTCTGCAATGGCACGGCAATACAAGGCAAAAGCCCTGCGACTAAAAGCTTAATCCTTCTTAAATGGAGCAGTAGCAGAAAAAAGGACGGGTAGGTGAGGATGGATGTCGCCGTGCTGAGAGACAGAGGAAAGCAATAATGGAGAAGAGAGAAAGGTGAGCACGAACGAGGATTAATCATAGGCAGAGTTCAATAGGAAGGCTTTAAGGTGAGGTGAGATAAGTGGAAATGTCTCCCGAAACGGATAATTGTCAGGAATTTGGAGAATTACCAGTGCCGACTGCGGGCTGGAGCTCCGATGCTGCATTCGCCCTTCTCGGTGATTTGCTAAATTTATTCTTCGGCAATTTCTAACGAAATTCAAAGCTCATCAACACCCAGTGGGTTATTTCCATTTGTCAGCTTTAGAAGCTGTTTCAGGAAACCTCAGATACTTTTAATTATCTTTAAATTTCTCAGATCTTTGCCTCAACCTGTGATTACTGTTTAACTGAGCTGTACCCATTGCCTCCCCTCCCTCCCTGGGCTAAGGAGTTTCCTGGGACATTTGTGGTTGTGAGGTTGGTTTTTGGAATTGCCTTTCCTTTGCCTGTCACAACCAAATCGGTCTGGAGCTTGGGATGTAAGAAACACTCTGCTCCTCCCCAAAACGGAGCCTCTTCCCACAGGCAGCCGAGGGGGCTCTTTCGGGAGACCCTTACCCCCAGGACCCCACAGCTCTCGTCACGACACGCGGCAGAACTACAGCAGCGTCCAGACAGGGAACCGGAGGCACCGGCGATTTGCACGCACACGCAGCATCCCCCAGCACGCCCGGCTGCTCCCACCCTCCGAGGGCAACCCAGCCCTCGCCCCTTTCTCCTCACTTTGGGCTCCCACCTGCCGGTTCTCCGGGGTTCAGCTGGCTCATTTTAACTGATCCCACCCATTTGAATGGGATCTGGAAGTGCAGGTCCCACATGTGACACGGGAGCTCTCAGCCCTCAAATCCATAGGGGTTTTTGGCAAATCCCAGCAGCACAGGGACACGGGAGGCGTCCCTCGGGTGGGTTTAGCAGCCCGCCCATCCCTGCACACACGTACAAACCCCCACCCATGCTCAGCCCCGTGTGCCCCCCCAGGATGCTTGCCCATGCACCCCCAGAGCCACGCAGAGCTGCAAAGCCGTTGCGGTTCGCAGGGGATTGAGATCAAAGCCGCCCAGCGGTGCTGATTACCGAGATGAGCCCTGACACAGAACTATTTTTAATTCCAGGAGCTGTGCCTGCCTCTGTGCCAACCTGCGAGCTCCGTCAATTTGCAGGCAAGCAGTCAAATCCGATTACTCCAGAAAATATGCAGGGAGGGTAACACGGTGCGAACTGACATAATGCGTGTTGGGTGAGGTGCTATCCCGGGCTTGGCTGTTTGCTGGCTGCTGTAAATCCCACAGCGGAAAAGGAAGAGACGGATCCGAGCGTTATTATTGCCATAAGCCCTTCAGCTTGCAATATATTTGCCACGAGAATCCTGGATATGAAGTTTCCCTACAAACGAATATGCCTTTTCACAGGTGGGGTTTGCATCTTCCCTTCCCTGCGGGAGGAGGTAAAACCCTACCGGCTTTATTCAGGGCAGCAGATTGGGACCCCCCCCCCACGGATACACCAGTAACACCATCTCATATTCATGCTCCAGCTCCCCAGGGACCCCCGAGGGCCTGCAGCGATGCTGGGTACAGCACACAGGGGCTGGGAGAGGCGCTGGGGACAGAGGGAAGGAAAGCAAAGGGACAGAAAAGGCAGGGGTGCAGCATCCTGCTCCAGGGCACCCGTGCAGAAGCAGAACCAGAGCCTGGGCAGGCTGCCTCCGAAGGCACCTCGGCAGCACCGAGCCCCACCGCCCCACCCCTCGCAGAGCCAGGCCAATTAATGATCCCAATCAATAATCCTGACCCAGAAACTTCAGACAGGAGCTGCAACCTCTCCCCAGAGGCAGCCTCGCAGCCGTGATTTCACAGCATACAAGGGGCAAGGCTCGCTGGCAGCTTTCATGGGTCTGGTCCTTGGCTGCAGGATGAGGGATGGTGGCTCCGAGGGTGCTCCCGGATCCCCTGGGCTAAGTCACAGCACCAACACCTTCCACAGTAATTGCTAATTGCCCCTTTATTGCACCAGGTGGCTCAAGGCAACACACACCAAGCCTCCATAAACTGGAAAGCACACCCAGTTCTCCACAATACACTTATCAATATTGATGGAAGCCAGAGGAGACAAGAGATGCCACGCTCCTCAGGGCAAGGAGCAGCACCCCCCTCCTCGGAAGGGCCCTGGGTGCTGCTGGCAAAGCAGGAACAGCAGCACAGTTTGCTACCCTGGAACACACAACACCTCCTGACCTGAAGGCTCTCCCCTGCCCCTCCAAGCCTTTACCTTTCTGGGTCTCGCAGAAGGCTGCCGATGACCTGCTCACCCACGGGGGCTGACAGCCCATTTTCTCCTCCGTACACAGGTCCTCTGCTCCCCGAGCATGCCAGCAGAGCAGGGCCAGCCTCCAGCCCCACATCCCAGAAGGAGCACAGCAGAGCTCCCAAGGAAAACACCACCCAGCCCCACCCCAAGCCCTGAGGTTTTAAAGCCTGAGACCTGATCACCAAAGTGGGAAAACCTGCAGCCATCCCAGCGAGGCCAACCCACCCAGGTGCTGGTGCAGACACAGGTGGAGGTACCAAACCTGGGACAACAGACGCAATGGGAAAGGGCAGACTTTATTTTTGGAGGACTCATTTAAGGGTGAATACAATAAAGTCCATGTTTCCATGGGAAAAAATATTGACAAAAGGTTAAAAATAGCGCTCTGTAAAAAAAAAAAAGAGAGCAGCCGGAGCAGCTGCTGCGTGGGAAGGGAAAGCGGGCGCAGGAGCACCCGAGTCAGGCCAGGGCTGTGGCTTTGGGGGGTCTGCCCAGCAGCCCTGCGAAGGGCCCTTCTGCCCACCAAATCTGTGCTCTGCTTTGGAAACTGAAAACCTTTTTAAGGTCAGAGAAGCCATCCCTCCTTAGAGAAGGCTTTTAGTCACCCAGCACAGCCAAAGCAGGAGAGGTCACGGTGCCAGAAACAGCCCCGCCTGCGGGGGCAGCTCCCGACTCTGCCGCCCTCCTGCCCGGCGCAAGCGCTCCGCAGCGGCCGGCCGGGGGCACGGGAGCGCGGCGCCCCCCTCCCCGCGCCCGACCCTGCCGGGGGGGAATTTGGTTCCCCAGAAAGGTGGAGGACGGGGAGGGAGAGCTTCAAAGTTTCTCCACGAGCTACTGAAGCAGAATTTTAACGGGGAAGAAAACAAAAATATGAAAGTGAATAGAACAAACAAGAATAAATTATTTATGAGGATGAAAGTGAAGAAAGGAAAGTTAGCCGAAACAAAGGGAAGCACGCGTTTCCCCCAGCTGAGCTATCGTGATCAAAGCTCTCGCAAAACCAAAGCTGATCGCCGAGCAGCCCGACACGGTGATCAACGCCGAGGCTTTGATAGCGCGCTGCGAGCAGCCGGGCACCCCGTGGCTGGGCTTGGGGTGCTCCCCTCCCATGGGTGGTTGGGCTTGGGGTGC